>JASANB010002638.1:0-92587 GCA_030248155.1 Sabatieria punctata
GTTCCAAATTGCTACGTCCGATTTGTTGAGATCACATGATCATCTTTGACCCGTACTTATGACTTGCTTTCTGGTGTTTGTGGCAGTGGTTGCTGTTTGTTGTAGAGAATAATTAAACAGTAGAAATAGAAGTTTGTGCTACTGTTTCCCAGCAAGTTAATAACAAATAGCAAGTTAATTTATTTTTGGGCGAAATCGGGTAGCAAATAGCAAATTCCTAGCAAGTTAATTTTGGGCAAAGCGCCGCCTAGCAAATAAATAGCTAGTTTATTTCGGATTGAAGGAGTGAGAAATTTGCTAGGAATTTGCTAGCAATTTGCTAGGAATTTACTAGGCTCAGACATATTCATCCATACCATATCATCCACACCTGCTTGGCCTTTGGCATGATGTTGCTGCCAGGATATACTTTTACCCAAGGCTTGTTACGCTACGCATTTAGCTAAAGTAGGGCTATAGCCAAGTATGGAAAAAAGTCAGTTTCTAGGCTGACAGTAGATTCGACAAATAGAAAACTACTGAATGTGTTCATGTTAGGGATAAAGTTAGAGAAAACTCTTGCCTGTGCTTTTCTTCCTACTGTTGCTTGTTGAGCTCATTGAAACTGAGATACAATGTATAGTTTTGATTTCAAACGGTATCGAAGTGTTCTACTTATAAGACAAATAGGAAAACGCCCAAATTGATCAGTTTTCACGCTTTTTTTGAAAATCATGATCTTATGATAACTGTTGTGGTCTTATAATCGGAAAATCTCGAAGTCATCATTTGGTTGAGCGAAAAATTTGTAGCAAATTCTAGCAAATTGATAGCAAATAGATAGCAAATTTCTAGCAAATAACAAGTTAATAACAAATTAAATTTGAAATTGCGGTGTCTAGCAAGTAAATAGCTAGTAAATATAATTCCCAACAGTTACAAGCAAGTTAATAGCAAGTTAATTAGAAAATAAATTAACTGGGAAACAGTAGTTTGTGCAGTTTATGCTTATAGATTTTCTAGACCTGAAAGGGGCCGTGCATAATAAACGGGTGTTCAAAAGTTCAAAATTTGGATCCCCACCCCTCCCAACATTTTTTTACGTTTTCAGCATGACTGCCCTAAAAACTCCAAAGTTTTTCGGTGACCCGTCTGAATTAAACTTGATACTGTCTCCATGAATGGAAAATGTACAATGTAAAATATATGTAGTATTGTATAAAAAAGTAAAAGCTAGTAAGTAGTAAAAGCTATGAAAAAGAAAATTTTTAAATTTTTTAACAGTAGACTACCATTTTGGCAGTTAGAAAGATGAACTGGGTCGAGTTTTCCTTGTAATATAGTTGCAACAAAATCTTCTTAGGCACCTAAAAAAACGTTGACGTTTTCGATGATACCACACACCACGCCTGCAACGTTTTTCTGACGTTCAACCGACTACCCCAGCCCCTCTCTAAACGTTGTAGTTTATGGACAGCTCCAAATAAAGATGCACCTTGTCATTTGTACAGGCTAGCTGAGCCTGAAGCATATGAGCGGAAATTGCGGAAACTCTGAGGGGCAGCGCTTGGGTCCTCTCTGAGATTTCAGGTTATCACCAACATTTGGCTCACTTCTAGTCTGACCGGCTGATGAATTTTTCAGAAATTTTTTTCTTTTTTTAAATTATTCTTGTTAGTATACATTAAAAGCATACATGGGTAGGAAAAATCCGGAGGGGGGAATGGAGACGTTGGGGGGTCCAGAAAAAAGGCCAAGAACGCCTATTTGGCTTAAATAAGCGAAAATTTTCTCCATCCGGGGGCGGGGGTGGGGGAGGGTGGTATGGCCGGCGAGGGGAGGGGTATACCCCCCACCCCCGGCCCATGTATGATTAAAAGAGGTCTTCCCCCACCCAAAATTGGCCTGGATTGGGCCCTCTGCGATCATCGCCCCCCACCAGCAAGAGCCAGGCCGGCTCTGCCCGTTTAGGCTTTTCGGCACGCCTGGCCGGGATCAATTTTTGAGAGGCGGGCCGGGGGGCCGGGCCGGCCGTGTGGGGCATGCACAGCAGAAATTTTAGAGCGAAATTAAAATTAAGCACAAAATAGAAATACACACTCGTTTTTCTGTTTTAAAATGCTACTTTTGAAAGCTTAACTTTTTAGCTTTCATTTTGAGAATTCAGACCAAATTTTGAAAACTTTAGTTAGACAAAGCAAAAACCAATGGGCCGGGCTGGATTTTGATGCCGGGCGGATATCCCTCTGCTGAAAGGCCTGCTGGGCCTGGCCGAGCCCAAAAAACGTGCCCATGGATGCCACCTTATTCCATGGTGGGGGCATATGGACCTAGAATCGATCCATAGAACAGAAAACAACTGGCGTTAGTAAGCCATAAGCGCAACACAAGATCCACACGACTCAGACGCATTCAGCAGTGCCGTGGCGATTGCCTTTGCGCGGGTGTAGTTATTGGCTAGTTGTGCTTTGGAGCTAAAAAGTTGATATCCTGTTCTTTACATCTTGGATACTGACTAATAACTACACCTTTATTCATATATCCACTATTGTGATAGGGGATACTTTGCAGAGATTAGAAATTGTACAATTGTTATTACTGGCAGCCAGGTATGGGCAAAGGGGGGTCTGAGGGGGTTGACCCCCCTCGGGCCGCCGTTATCCCGTCAGGAATTTTTAGGAAGAATTTTGTATAGTAAATTTTGATAAAAGCATGCCTAGGTTAGGTGTAAATGAGTTCAAAATAGCTCATTTTAACCTATTTTAGCGAAAAATAATCCTATAAACCTAAGGTTCAGTCAAACATCGGACTTTTAGCTTACTGTCGCTTCAACCCCCTCAGCCCTCCTCAGCATTCGAAAATTTACCACCTCCTCATCCGAAATGCTAGCTCATGTCTGCTGGTAGCCTAAGAACAGGGAAGTTAATTACTATGGTCTACTATGTATTTCGATTTTGTCGGGTCACAATTAGTATTGGGTATTGGAGGGGCAAAAACCCCAATACCTCGAAAACACCCCAGTACCCAATACCAGTTTTTCCAACTCAATTTTTCAGGTCAGCATCGATTTTTTTGTTTTGACAACTCCCAATTAGTATGGGCAAGAATGCATAAAAGAGTAGCAAGAATGTGTGCCACTCAGCGGCCGGCCGAGTGTTGATGCGCTGCACCATAATTTCCCGACCCCTCCGGTAATTGCGCATGCGCTTGATTGCAGCGCAACCTGATTCTGAGCAAGCATGATGTCAACAAAATTTTTAGTGATTTTCTACAACGGCAATTCATTCCGTATTTGGTCTAGATCTTCAATCATCACAATAACTAAAATAAGTGTCCAATTGCAATGCAAGATTGCAAGATATCTGTGAAATGCATCAGGCTTTTTTGCGATTGTGAAATTTTCCATTTTGAGCGCACCACACGAGCTTGGCCATGCACACATGCCACATGCTTGCATATTGCAGCTTTTTCCCTTTCTGTCCCTTTATCATGCTGCCGTAGACTTAAGGAATCAACGGGGGCAGCTATATTCAGAAAGGCAGATTGAATATCCCGCTCAAAAGTCAGGTTGGGCTGCAATAAAGCGCATGCGCAATTTACCAGAGGGATCGCGAATTTCCCGACCTCTCTGCTAATTATCGTGCAGCGTATCCATCCACCCACACTCGGCCGGCCGCTGAGTGGCACATTCTTGCTACTCTTTTATGCATTCTTGGTATTGGGTATTCGGGTACAAAAATCCCACCAATACACAATACCGGAGTTTTCCACTTACAAGACCTGGTCTTATAACTGGAAAATGCCCAAATTTAGTGTCACTTTTTGGCGCCCTTTTAAAGACCATGGTCCTATAACTGGAAAATGTTATTTCCCTTCAAAAAACGGATTTTTGGCCAAACATTAAATTGATCTTGACGTAGATGGTTGTTCCTGGAATTCCTGGCCATTTTAAGGTTAATTTGTAAAACTTTCTTTGAAATTTTTCAAGGAAATAGTGTTGAAGCATAGCAGAGTACTGTATTGTGTCGAAAACAAAAACCAGAATATCATGTTTTACATTCGAATGTACTTCTGCCCTTGTTTTCTAATGATAGGCAGCTTTTGATCACTTTAAAAACATTTACTTGCGTGTTGAAATTGGCCAATTTAACTGAGACCATGGTCTTTTAATTGGAAAATCGGTGTCAATGAACCTAGTTTTCTGACCACCTATTAGAAGACCATGGTCCTATAACTGGAAACAAAAACCTATTTAAAGACCATGGTCTTCTAACTATGGTGGTCTTATAAGTGGTACCTGAAAAAAACACCTCAATTCAATGCCCAATACCAGTTCGCACTCTAGTAGTTACTATAGTTAATTAGTCAACCGGTCGAAAGCGCTTCTTTTTTAGCCCCATACGCAGCTGCAGCAATCAAGTCACTGCACTGTAATCAGATTCTATAAACGTCTGTTGCTAGGTTAATTAGCAGAGGTGGGCAAACGGGTCTGCCGACAAACAGAGGCAAAGTCATTTGCTCACCTGTTCAGTGTGAAGAGATCTATGTACGTATGGACTTCTGTTCAACTGTCTATAATTTCCCTCTTACTGTACATGCGTACATGCCTGAGACTGAGTGGGCTGGGTAGGGGTTGTCCAAAGGGAGGGGGTAAAAAATTTCGTTTGAGGGGGTAAATGAAATGCGTTTTTAGCACGTTAGTAATAATTTAATTAGTAATAAGGCTAAAATCGCCAAATTATGTTTAAGAGATAAAATCAAGCTTAAAATCAGAAAATATGCTTACAAAACATCTGTTTTACTGGAATAGCTGCACCGGCATTGGTAATTCCATTACCAAAAGGCATTTTAAGCCCAAAATTAGCGATTTCTGAGCCCGTTTGTTAGTACTGGATTGGAGCCGCTACCAATACTTATTTTTTCCGGTCGGTGGCTGCGCCTCATTAGGGCCTGACTGGATATCCGGATCCGATCCGGGCCGGATATCGCATATATCAGACTGGATATCCGGATCCGTATATTGGGTGCCGGATATTAATTACAAAAATTTTTTGCTGATTTTTGGCTCTTTTATGATAGTGATAATGCTACATTTGAATAACTAATGCTGTATATACCCATTTTTTTATTTTTTTAAAAATATTTCTGTAGTACTAGATCCTTCATTTTTGAATAGTCTGCCATGGCAGTTTACTTGGAAAGGCCTGTACACGTCAGAGTTCAAGTTTTTGTAGAGCACTAGAGAGAAAGAGCAATACCCCGGGGTGTATGAAGGGCCCCGTTTTCGATGGAGGTAGGAAAAAATATTGGGCACAAACAAGAGAAACGAAAAAAATCGACATACAAACGGTCTATTTCACACTCAGAATGTCTTTTAAAGGCGTTTTTGAAGGCAAATTTTCCAAAAATTACTCATTCTGGTTGGGCTTCTGAGTCTTTTAAAAAACCACTAAAACTGTAAATTTCCGTTCACTTTACGCCAAGAATACCTTTTACATGCATTTTTTGAAGGCTAATTTTTCTCGCCATGGTGGAGTAGCAGAAGGCACTTACAAAATTTTACACCCGGTTTTCACCGATCCGGATCACGGTTGAAAATTATGATCCGGTCGGGCCCTACGTAGGCCTTATGCGTTTGCGTCAAGAAATCTCTTGTACTAATACATCGCTGTAGCTATGTATATGTTATAAAGTGAAGTTTTTGCAGCAAAATGTCGGCTACAACAGCGTCCAGTAGTTCTTACATCCTGATCGGCAGTGTGTTAGTGACATCAAACACATTGGTGGTCTGTACCGTACTCAGTCACAAGGTGCTGAGAGTGCGCAAGGAGCAGATAATCGCGGCAGCTCTAGCTCTTTCCGACGGCTTATCGGGTTTGGGCAACATCCTGGCCGGGTTCCATCGCCGATCGGTGGTCGACGCTTCGCCCGTGAGCCGTTTCCACTGTTTCATGTTGCCTCACTCGTTGATTTGGAACCACAGTCGCATCCTACAAGCTCTCATGTTGCTGGTGGTGAGTGTAGACCGGCTGCTGGCCGTCGCCGCACCTCTGCGTTATTTCGGTTTGGGCAGCAACTATGCTCTCGGTCTGTGTTGGTTGGCCTACGCGGCAGCCTATGCCAACCAAATCGTAGGTTTCGCGCTTGTGCGACACGAGCAAAATCGCTCTGTTCGGGCCGAATGTTTCCCGTCGCAGTCTGCTTACTCTTCCTGGTACGGACTGATGTCGCTGACTCGGGTCTTGCTCGTTCTGGTCAGTGTTTTGCTTTACCTACTTGTGTTGGGCTTGTACCGTAGGAAACAGAACCAAATAGCGCCGATTGCTTACGGAGGAACTGAGCAAATCGCAGAATCGAATCGGTGGACGCGAAGTATGGCCATTTCGTGTGCGTTTACCTTCGTTTTGTCGGTAGTTCCTATCGTTCTGTTGGTGGTTCTCGTCTACGTTGTGCCTGTTTCCTACGTGCCAATGCTCGGCTCTGTTTGTTACATGCTCACCCAGCTGAACCCGGTTATGAATCTGTTTATTTTCGTCAAGAGACACAAGGAGTTCCGCAGCAGTCTGCTGAATATGATCGCCTGTTGGGGTGTGTGTCAGAACTCTGAGACGGTTGTCATTCAGTTGCAACCGGTCGGCCAACACGCGCACGCTGCACCCAAATATAGGTCGAGACCGGCCACGGTTCCTTGATATTTTTTGTTTCGGCTCTAATATTTTGGGCTCTGCGGGCACGCCTACCGAGATATACCGTGTTTATTCCAATAAGCCACATGTCTTGCTCATTTTTAAGCAAATAACACGGCATATTGGAATCAGTTTATTGGAAGCAGGACTAGTGGACCTACAGGTGCCACTGACATGTTTATACGGTAAAATTGCGTTCCGCTGCATTTTTTTAAATCTATCTAAAACGGTCACAGTTATTGCCCCTTCTACAGGGTGTCTCAAAAAAAATGATCACATTTCTTTTTACTGCCATTTCCGCAAATGTTGACCAAATAGGCTGAAATTTGGACTATAGGTGCCAAAATTCGGGGAATTTTATGTGTTAAAGTTTGGTGCACTAGGCTTGGCTCATTCCCGAGAAATTTCAAAAAATGTGAAATTTGTTAAATCAATAGTGAAAGCCGGTCACCGAAAAAATGATCACATTTGTTTTTACTGCCATTTCCGTAAATTTTGACCAAATAGGCTGAAATTTGTATCATAGATGCCAAAATTCGGGGATTTTTATGTGTTAAAGTTTGGTGCACAAGGCTTGACTAATTCTCGAGAAATTTCAAAAAAAGTGAAATTTGGTAATTTCAATAGCGAAAGCCGGTCTCCGAAAAAACGTTACATTACATTATCGCCTAAACTCTAGCGATAGTGTTGGAGTTCATGCGACTTTTTACACACGAATTACCCTGAACTTCTGCGTTTACACTCCAAATTTCATCCAATTCCGACAAAAATTAGAAAAGATACAGGAAAAGGAAATGTTTCCATTTTTCGTGACCGGCTTTCACTATTGAAATTACCAAATTTCACTTTTTTTGAAATTTCTCTGGAATGAGTCAAGTCTAGTGCACCAAACTTTAACACATAAAATTCCCCGAACTTTGACACCTATAGTCCAAATTTCAGCCTATTTCGTCAAAATTTGCGGAAATGGCAGTAAAAAGAAATGTGATCATTTTTTTTGAGACACCCTGTACTATACGTACAGCCCCAGATCACGTTTTTCAATTGGCAGCCCAGAAGAAAATTTTTAATCAAAATCTTTGTTGTAGTTGTCCTAAATAAATAAACCACGCGCGACTTATTGGAATATATACGATAGTCAAACTGCTAAGCCGGATTTTTTGTCTGTGGTACTGTTTACATAATACACGTACTATGATAATTGATAGGCTAAATGGTTTACACACACATCTTCAATTAGCCCATATTGTTGCAGAAATTCTGTTCTGACATGGATGATTTTATTCTCTTGTTTTTTATATGTAATGCTAATCTGATTCTATGTTTTATACTGGTTTTTACCATCCCAGTGTTACTTAGATGACTCTGTATAAACAGCAATCGACAGGATTTAACATATCATGTCCCTACTGTATTTTTCAGCGATTTAGACGGCACGTACTAAATAAATGTCTTTGTCTGTGCATGTTTCATATACAGTATAGATAAAAAAAATGTCCCATCGCTTTTTCGGCCTTCACTCAAACGTTTCGTTCTCAGTCACTTCTTTACCGATTTGGCTCAAATTTTCAGCAAAAATTAACAACATGGTTGGCTAAATATTCTGCAAGTGTGGTGCCAAAATTCCGACTCATACTGGTTTTATGACCCGAAAACTAGGAATGAGGGTGGTCCACGCAAATTTAATTTTTTTCGGTAATACAAGGAGTACAGTCCTGAAACTTGCAGGAGTGATTGGTGTTGCTATTGGGCATAACATATTAAGCGGGCAGCCCTGTAGCTCAAAGGGCACTAAAATGGGGGAATTTCAAAAACATGACGAAATATGACTTTTCTTCGTAAAACCGGCAAAATGACGATTCTAAAGATTTTCAATTTTCAAAAAACGCTGCAGGGATGGTTACTATGGTGTGGAATAGAGCTTAAATATCAGGTTCATTTATTTGTCGAACTTCCTGCTACAATCTATGTTGATTAACAACAGATTCAGTGCTTTGATTCTAGAAGGTGCAGATTTCTTAACTATGGGATTTTCACTCATGTTTTTGAAATCCCCCCATTTTAGTGCCCTTTGAGCTACAGGGCTGCCCGCTTAGTACGTTATGCCCAATAGCAACACCAATCACTCCTGCAAGTTTCAGGACTGTACTCCTTGTATTACCGAAAAAAAATAAATTTGCGTGGACCACCCTCATTCCTAGTTTTCGGGTCATAAAACCAGTATGAGTCGGAATTTTGGCACTAAACTTGCAGAATATTTAGCCAACCGTGTTGTTAATTTTTGCTGAAAATTTGAGCCAAATCGGTAAAGAAGTGACTGAGAACGAAACGTTTGAGTGAAGGCCGAAAAAGCGATGGGACATTTTTTTTATCTATACTGTATTATGCTTTCTTTGGAATCAGAATGTGATTTCAGCCTTTCGAATTACTGCAGTTTAATGAAATGCATCAGAATTAACAGTGAAAATGTACACCATTATTATATCAGTGCTAGAGCAGTAGCAACGCTTAAACTCAAGAATACTGTACTTAATATAGCATTATTAAGATGCATTTTGCGAGAAAGTCAGCTTTGAGGGGGCAAGCAGGGCCATCTCACGGATCTGGCTGATATTTATATCTATTAAAATAGAGCACAGTCGAAGACCAACGGTGCATGCCCGGCCACCAGCAACCCCCTAGAACCGGAGCTACACCCCCCTCAAAGTTGGGTCGGCAGCAATTTTCGGGCTCATTTTAATAGCTCTGACACTCTCCATTCAAACGATCGCCCTTCATTCGTTTCTTAAGCTAGCATCTGGACTCGCATATGGTTTTGTAGCTGGTCCAATGGCCTTTCATTTTCTGGTATCCCCGTTTCCAGATCGTAGCTGGTTACCGAGATATTCGCCGAAAACTGCGAAATTTCCACAAAATGCCACTCCGTTTTTTTTCGAAAAATGTTTTTAACTTTTTGTGCAAAGGGCCCTGCCAAGCTAATGTTTTAGCAAAATTTAGGCATGAGTTGGCCAAACAAAATGAGCGCCCCAAAGTGTGCGGTTAGGGGGGGAGGGGGGGGGGTATTTTGGCCTCTCAAAGGTGTTCGAAAAAAATTTTTTTCTGCAAAGCTTAGTTGTTAGCATACTGTTATATGCAGTTTTGTGTGCTGAGTTCGAAAATGCATTCAGTTTAGCTTGATTCGCTCTGGATCGGGAGAAATTGGCGTCCAAAGTTGAGACCAACCCTTTTTCTTGACTGGCACTACTCGCTAGTATGACCATTAACCGCGGTGCAATGCAGTTTTTCTTATGTAGTTTTTGCTGCTGAATCCGAAAATAACTTTATTTTTGCTCTACGTTGCCCACTTTTGAAGATATCGGCATTTTCATGATTTGGGAAGAAAACGGCTGCACTTGCTATAACATGCTTGTTTGAAAGGTGACTCAATTCAGTCGCATCTAGGGTACAGAGTACTGTTGGAAAGTCCGGGGTTAAAAAAATAAGTTCAGGTTCAAGTCAAGTCCAACATCGAAATTTCAGGTTCAAGTCCAGGTTCAAGTCCATCATCTAAAAAACCTGGACAATAGGTTCAGGTTCAAGTCCACTGATAATTTCAAGAATTGTTGAAATTTTGCACTGCTCGCAACTTTTCTGAGCTATATAAGCCTGTCTACTAGTAATGAAAGACGAAAACCACATTTTATGGGGCAGTAGTTTCGTTTTCTCGCATATTTAGTTTGAAAAATAGGTGCAAAAACAAGAAACCATGAAAATGTTGTGCAACTCAACCGAAAATTTGACAAAATTTGCCTAAATTTTCACTCAAATTTTGAACCTATTGAGTGAGTCCAGAAAAACGAAACAGGTTCAAGTCCGACTGAAATATAATAGGTTCAGGTTCAGGTTCAAGTCCACAGATTTCAGGTTAAAAACCAATTAATAAGTCCAGGTTCAAGTCGGACTTGCCAACAGTAGTACAGAGCCATAAAAATTTATATCACCTAATGCAGTTTTTGCCGCTGATTACGAAAATGACATCCGTTTTTCAATCTGACTGCTCCTGAGCTACTTATGTAACTTTTATGCCCTGGTACTCAGACAATAAGTTATCTGTCAAATCTGGACGTAATATGGTATCTATCTGGTGCAGTTTTTTCCGCTGATTCAGAATATCATCATATTTTTGCGCTACGGCCACTCGGTCGCAAGTTATGGACCTCCAAAGTTTCATTAAGAAACATGCCATGAGAAGCCATAATCCTGAAATAAATGTTCAGTGTTCATGCATTTCTGAAATGAACCTTTTGTCAGTCAATAGTGTACCCGACCTATTTTGACCCGCTGAGTTAAAAAATGACCTTTGTTTTTCTCTACTGCTGTTCAATTTTGAGATATTACTGATCAAACAAAATTTGCATTAATATTCATATATCTCCAAAAGGAGTAACTATAGATTAAAACAAACGCCATTTTTGAACTCAGCGGGCCAAAATAGGTCGGGTGCACTATTGACTGACAAAAGGTTCATTTCAGAAATGCATGAACACTGAACATTTATTTCAGGATTATGGCTTCTCATGGCATGTTTCGTAATGAAACTTTGGAGGTCCATAACTTGCGACCGAGTGGCCGTAGCGCAAAAATATGATGATATTCTGAATCAGCGAAAAAAACTGCACCAGATAGATACCATATTACGTCCAGATTTGACAGATAACTTATGTGAGTACCAGGGCATAAAAGTTACATAAGTAGCTCAGGAGCAGTCAGATTGAAAAACGGATGTCATTTTCGTAATCAGCGGCAAAAACTGCATTAGGTGATATAAATTTTTATGGCTCTGTACCTTAGATGCGACTGAATTGAGTCACCTTTCAAACAAGCATGTTATAGCAAGTGCAGCCGTTTTCTTCCCAAATCATGAAAATGCCGATATCTTCAAAAGTAGGCAACGTAGAGCAAAAATAAAGTTATTTTCGGATTCAGCAGCAAAAACTACATAAGAAAAACTGCATTGCACCGCGGTTAATGGTCATACTAGCGAGTAGTGCCAGTCAAGAAAAAAGGGTTGGTCTCAACTTTGGACGCCAATTTCTCCCGATCCAGAGCGAATCAAGCTAAACTGAATGCATTTTCGAACTCAGCACACAAAACTGCATATAACAGTATGCTAACAACTAAGCTTTGCAGAAAAAAAATTTTTTCGAACACCTTTGAGAGGCCAAAATACCCCCCTCCCCCCCCTAACCGCACACTTTGGGGCGCTCATTTTGTTTGGCCAACTCATGCCTAACTTTTGTTAAAACATTAGCTTGGCAGGGCCTTTGCACAAAAAGTTATAAAGATTTTTCGAAAAAAAAACGGAGTGGCATTTTGTGGAAATTTCGCAGTTTTCGGCGAATATCTCGGTAACCAGCTACGATCTGGAAACGGGGATACCAGAAAATGAAAGGCCATTGGACCAGCTACAAAACCATATGCGAGTCCAGATGCTAGCTTAAGAAACGAATGAAGGGTGATCGTTTGAATGGAGAGTGTCAGAGCTATTAAAATGAGCCCGAAAATTGCTGCCGACCCAACTTTGAGGGGGTGTAGCTCCGGTTCTAGGGGGTTGCTGGTGGCCGGGCATGCACCGTTGGTCTTCGACTGTGCTCTATTTTAATAGATATAAATATCAGCCAGATCCGTGAGATGGCCCTGCTTGCCCCCTCTCTTCGGCACCAAAGCTGACTTTCTCGCAAAATGCATCTTAAAAAGTTTCGCCTCGTTCAAAGTAGTCCGAATGAGCCGCAAGATTAATCCATGCCAGTTTTGGCACTGTTCATACTGATTACCATATGCAGTGTGCTATTCATGATCTTTGAGACTTGATCGGTATCTGAAAATTAGTTTCGTTACAGTTGAAAACTGCACCTATGTAGCACCCAGCTACCGGTAGCGCAAGTGATATGGCTGTAAATCTTGCGCGCCTCGTTGCAGTTGCATTGGTAGAATTGGTCTCCAATAAATTTCAGTGCACTTTCGTAATCGTTTTTGCCTGAAATATTTATTATTCGATACTATCCAACTAACTGCTAAAACTACTATAAAAACATCGGATTTTGAGATAGGGAGATAGGGAGATTTTGAGTTTACCTACCGGTGTATTGGGGAAAGTAGTTTTTGAGCGGGAATTGAGAAAGTGATTGAACCAGTAAATCTTTCTTGTTCAGAAACAGAATCATGGGCGTATTTTCGAACCACAGACTGGACAGAATGCTCTCGAACACCTCCTTTGCCTCCACCATTTTGTTCTGAAGTCTCTGTTTGAACAATTCGGCTAACGGGAGGTACAGTAGAATTTTGCTGAGAGGGTGGTAAGCCAAAAATGTCAGGCTAATGGCTAAAATCAAGCTTTTGTTCTATTCTTCGTTAAAATAGACTATTTTTAGCTCGTTTACATCTATTAATTTAAGCTCATATTTTTCGATACAAAACTACTCCAAAAAGAATTCCTGAGAGAAGTCCGATTGAGTGAATGGAGCTAGACCAGTGTTTGACGGGGCCGCCTTTGTCCATGTCTGAGTTTACAAACGACCATCGGTCTACTTTTTGCCGGTCATCTGGCGAAACTGCGTAATAGTCGGACGTGGCGGAAATGAAAATAACCGAGTCCACAATGTCGAAGAGATGAATCCATTTGCGACGCTGAGATCGCTGCCCGCCTACGTCGTACACTCTAAATATTTGCATCTATAGCAAGCCCGACTGGAGGAGATAACGGGCTACCATAGACGAAAGACAGGCGTATAACTCGCGTATCATGTAGAACTGTGCAAAATGGTTTGGTGTGTTAGGTAGCACTTTAATTTAGACAGTGTTGTGTTCTGTATGTAATTGGGCATTTTATACGTCAACGTACCGTATAGTGCTGTTTATAGTACCCGGGTACTCTACATGGCACTTAGGGTTTTGCGGAAACAAAAGTGAATCCATTTATAGTACCCGGGTACTGTATATGGCACTCTACAAATCTGCTCTATAACCAACTAACATGTAGTATGTCTGTATGTGAAATTTCTTGCTAAAATTACGGTCTACGTGTCAAAAATAGGTTCTTTACTTACATCATGTCTGCGTCTGTGGTGTATTGGTGAGTATCTCGGCTCCCATGCACGCGGCGTATGACACGTAGCGGGTTCGAGTCCGTCTCGGCCCATTCTGATTGCCTCGCATGTGGCCCATCTGGGTTATTGCTGGATTGTATCTGGTGTACATGTGCGTTGTATAAAGTTGTTATTATTATTATATTATTATTATCAGAACCTCTATGATTGCATTATCTACTGTTTTTGTTCGCACAAACAATGTTCGCCATCACCACCAAAAATCCTATAACGTTCGGACATTTTGCATCAATAACTGCTCACTGTAGAATAAAAATCTGTCTCCATTTATAGTATGCCATTTATTGTACCCGGGGTACTATAAATAGGGGGTACTATAAACAGCACTATACGGTAGTAGAGAGTGGGATTACAAAAGTAAGTTTTCCCACCCTAGTCAGGCCTACTCTACAATAATGTACAATCTTTTGAGAAAAATTACTTGAAGTCCTGTCCGTAGGCCTGAAAATTCATGTCATTCACACCGAGCGTAGCCACACGTGAGTGCAAGATGTCGTTGTTGGTCGGTTTATAACCGGTTTCACTGAGTCGATCGATGTTGTCCAAGAAGCTACAATACCTAGTACGTGTGGTGGTTTAGGCCGCAAAGCCACTTTGCGCGACGTCGTGCGCTCATCCTCTCGGCGCGGCAACCGCAAAGAGTTGGTAGTCGGCACAAAGCTCCACCCAGACCACCGAAAACTGGTGACAGCGAGTAGGTAAAATGGGAACCGACTGGATCTACCGTTGCACTGAAGCCGCTCCAAAGCATGCCACGTTGGAGGAGAAGATCAATGACGTCAGGAGCTGCTCACGGAAACCAACTAGGCGTGGGGACCGCTCTCACACCAGCGGCGCACCAAGCGGTCGTTGGGAGCCGACATCACCATGAAGTCAACGCGCCAGTACCTGGTGCCCAACAGCATGGCTAGAGTGGCTGGCAGTGATAGAAGAGAAACGTCCGAGACGACGATGACGGTGTCGCGAAATGGACCACATACAATAGATCTGGTTTTAGGCCGCAAGGCGCCTGCACATCGGATCGGATCGGATACCTACTACGAATGATTGATTGGGCGGAAAAGCAATAGGTACTATTTGACGCAGTCCTCCAATTCGTACTGGTCTCTGCGTTGGTAGCACTGCTGTACTCCGGAGTCAGCCCAGAGAGCCTTGATGGCTGAGTAGAGTTTCGGACCGATTTTCTGCTCACATTCTACTTGCCGATTTCTAACTGCTTCTGATACCAATTCGGCCTGGCTCTAAACTCGTACAATCTACCTGTTAACATACTATACAATTGTATGTGGCAGCTCGCAAGCGTGCATCGTTTCTCTGAGAGATTAAAAAACCTGACAAACGGCACATACATTGGAACGTTGGTTTCCAAAGGGTATCTGCAAGATGTCCATTGCTTCTAGAATAGTTTTAATACCAGTGACTGCGTTCTCAAGAATTTGTTGCTTTCGGTAGACTATTTCTTGAGCAGTGAAACCGTCTGTGTGTAGAATGCTAAATACTACCTAATTTAGGATACCCTACCTAACCAAACAGAGCTAACACTTACACAAGTTGCTTGAGAATGGTGCTTTTCCCCGAACCGCTGGCTCCTTAAAAAGTTAGGCACTTAATAACACTTGAAATAAGGTGGTACCACCAACCACAAAAGATGAAAGAAAGTTATACCGAGGAGAAGTAAGCGGAGAGGCCAGGTTTCGCGATCGTATTCCAGCTGCTGTTCGATTCTTTGGTTGATAATATTCTGTTGTCTAATTTCAATGCTTATACACCCACCCATAGCGCTTGCTGCGCAGAGCATACTGTGGAGCTTTTCTTGGGTTGTCTTATTAGCGGCTTTCTGAGCGTCCGAGATTACAGTATTTAGCAGAATGCTAAGTGTACCGTGACATCGAAATTTCTCTACCGCTTAGGTAATTGGCCTGCATTGACACGGATTCGGTTCTTCTTTATAGCTAATTTGTACGCAGTTAGCATGCAAATGACAGATACTACATAGTAACAAAAAAGCGTTGAATTGAAAAGAATCTGAACTTTTGCAAACGTTTTGGCGGAAATTCAAGGCAACATTTTCACAAGCTTCAGTTTTATGTATGAACAGCCTAATAGTTTCTATCGCAAGACCTGGATGACATCAAGAAATATCAGCTGAAGATTTCATCAAAGTGATTAATGTTTTTAGATACGTAGGCCGAGCATTCCATTCAGTGTGCCAATTAAAGAAATATTTTTTATCTAGCTGAATTGGTAAAGCTATTTAGCTAACAGTGATGCTTGCTTGTTGACGCCCCTAGTAGGGCCGGTTTAACTGAATAGAACAGAACTGCGTTGTTTTTAAATTTAGCGCCGGTTACCCGCAATTTGTCAAAACAGGATAGGTGCCAATCGGGCGAGGCAGGCTGGATCCGCTCGGCCGACGCGGCCAGAAAATCGATAAAGGCTGGCAGCGCCGCGCCGTGCTATGAACTGCGGCTACTATAAAACTACGGCCGCCGCCTCCGCTGGTGTATAACCGAGAGAATTTAGTTGTTTTCAACAGGTTAAAAACAAAGCATTAACTACACACGCTTCATCTTGACTTTTTTGTTCTTTTACCTTTTGCCCCGTCCTTTGTTTGTTCCTCAGATGGATAAAGTCCAGTTTTCTTACTAAAAGGGGTTATTTCTCGAATGACTGACTGACTTGACGCAGTTAGCTGAGGGTGGATTTGCTGGAAAGCTTGCCTCGTCGGCTTCAAGAACAAATACGACCGAAGTCTCTAAGGTGAGTCTGTGAATTGCTATAGACTTCAAAAGCTGTTTAGTATTGAAAGTTTCCTTTGGAACCATAAAACATCATTCGTCTAAAACGGAGAGGCCAAAACATTTCGTAGGTAGGGATCAAACAGAATGACCTGATTTTAAGGAAAATAGCCGCCGCACTTTTCTGACTTCGTTTCAGAGAAATGGCTAGAAATCTGGAAAATGATTTTAGCGTTAAAATTTTTATAACTGAGGTTCATACATGTAAGGGGGGGTCTGAGGGTCTGCCCCCCACCCGACTGAGGCCAGACCCCCGGATGGGGACCCCCCAGAGACAATTTTTCCGACCCCGCTCCGAATTTCTGGCAAGTACTTTTTTGAGCAAATTTTTGCCATTTTTTGCAATTTCAGACACAAAATCGCCTGTGAAACTGCAATTTATAGCTGTATTTCAGCCTAAATTAGCGATTTTTGACGATTTTTATCCGAAAAATTGCGATTTCTGAGCGTTTTTAGTGCCCAACCCCTCCCAAAATTTGGGCTCAGCAGACCCCTCAACCTACCTCCCCCTTCGGCGATGACCTGTTACATGTATGCTGTGGTTTGTTTTTAGGCCCTTAATTCTCGAATGATTTGATCCAGAAATTGGGGGTGCATTTGCTGAATAGCTTAGATCGAGGCTTCAAGAACAAGTACGGCCGAAGCCTGCATATGGTTAGTGTGTCGAATGTTATAAACTCCAAAATGTGTTTATTACGGAAACGATCCTTCAAAATAGGCATAACTCTCCATTCATCTAAATTGCAAGCTATTTCAGACGCGTTTGGTTCAGTCAATGTCTGCTCAACTGCTGCTGGTGGAGGTGCCTGTGTACTCAAGAAAAGGTCGCACCTGAAATAAAGAAAAAATGGATCAGATTACGCGTTATAATGCAGGTGAGCTCGTGTTTTCGCTAAACATGCGATTTTATCATAGTGAGCGACAATTCGTCTGTTTGTTTACTTTTATCCCAAGCGAAATATTAGCAGATGCCAAAAAATAGATTTTTAACGAAAACAAACGACCGACTCAAGCTTTTATACTCCTGGAGGATGCGGTACAAACAAAGTAGCATTATTCAGAGTCAAAACCATGAAATTCCGGACTAGTGTCAGTGCTTTCGTGCTGTGCACGTCGGTTTGTGGGACTTGGCGGCCGAATCATCGCTTTCGGATTTGGTTGAGGCGACACTTGGTAATTTTCAGGCCATGGCACGAGAAAGTAAAGAGCCAGCTGTGCTAGTTTTCCTTCCATGTGGTGGCTTTCAAGGTCGATCAGAGACGACTTCAAGCCGTCATAGTAGTACTGTCGACTATTGTGCATCATGACAGCCATGTAGTGGCCTCTCTCGCCACTCGACATAGTGATAGCCACCAGCCGGTAGTGGTCCTGGGATTGGCCTATGTTTGTCAGGTATCCGGGCAAACTCTCCAGACAATGCTGAGGCGTGCCCACCGCCACAATGTCGAACGGCAGCAGCCATGGGCCGTGCTCGGCCTTTGCATCTTCCTGGTGGGCAAATCGCATGTACTATCTTGTGCGCTGCTCAGCACACACGATTTTCTCGTTGCTGAAAAAGCACTAAAGTTGTGTCAGATATTCTTGGTTGTGTGTATGTGTGTGTACATATAGCTTCTTTAACAATCGGGGAAATAATAACAACTTATATGGTACCAGCATACATGTACTAGGGGGGTTTGGGGTTTACCCCCCTGCTGAAAAGGCCAACCCCCCGACCCGAAAATACATGTACTAGTAGTGGCTCCAGTACTAACAAACTGGCTCAGAAATCGCTCAGAATGCGTTTTTGAATGCTAAATTTTCAAAATTTTCTCGCCCTGGTCGGGCAGAAGCCCCACCAGGCCACTTTAAACAACTAAAACTTGTAATTTCTGCTAATTTTAAGCTCGGAATGCCTTTTAAATGCGTTTTTGAACGCTAAATTTTCAAAATTTTCTCGCCCTGGTCGGGCAGAAGCCCAACCAGACCACTTGAAACTACTAAAACTTGTAATTTTTGTTAATTTTAAGCTTGGAATGCCTTTTAAACGCGTTTTTGAAGGCAAATTTTGCTAAATTTTCTTACCCTGCTTGGGCAGCGGCCCAACCAGGCATTTTCAAAATTTTACACCCCGCCTTTCCAAAATCTTGGATAGGCCACTGTTTCCACTGCTGATATTTAAGAGAAATCAGGGTTTTCGGAAGCCCTTTTTGTCATTTTTTGCTTATTTTTAACTCTGAAACGCTATTTGACAGCTTAAAATAGCGATTTTTAGCCTCCTTACTGAAAAAAACGTGCTAAAAACGCATTTCCAGGCGTTTTGGAGCTTTTTGAAATTTTGGACTCCCCTCTGGGCGAAACCCCCCTCGACCCCCACCTGAGGAAAAAACCCTCTACCCCCTCCCCCGGTCGGCCCGGAGCTGTTACATGTATGATGGTACCAATACCATATAAGGAAATGGTGCCATTATGCTAGCACTTGACGTTGAACCGGTACCATAATGTTGTTATTTCCCTGTCTGTTTAATAAAGTACGTTGTCATTGCTTTTGTTGCAGAATAAACATACTTAACAATACTAGTACAATAATAAACTACTCTAATTCGGACGTTAGATTCGTTTTTCTCATCAAAAACTGATCTAGAATATGTATTCTACAAATTCCCTAGTGATTTTTGAATTTTTTTACCCGCTAGTTTGCCCGTTTTGGTTTTCTCATGCAGAGACAATTAAGCAAAAACAGTTGCAATATGTAATTACGAAAAGCTTATCCATTTGCGTCACTGAGTTCCTGAATTTTGTGAGTTGCGCATGGCGTCTGCTCAAAAACCGCCGCACTGGCCGTATGGTGCAACTCTGTAGTTAACGAATTTTTGCTTCAATTTGCTTGTGCAACGGTTTGCCACAGAGCTCACTGCAAATTACTGATTGTACTATTTATCAGCACAGTACGCATACTTGCCTACCCTTCGAGAATGAGGTCTTTTATTTCTGTGTTACGAGGCGGCAGCTGACGACTGGGGCAGTGGTCACAGTTTCCAGCGTTGCAGGCGTACTCCTCACGACGGGTCCACGCATACCGGTAGTGGTTTATCAGTCTCTGCTGCTCATTCCCGATTAGGTCCAGCGGCTTGTTGGCCCGTCTCTCCTGTCTCTGCAATACGATTTAAATTTATCTCTTTCGCAATCACTTCTTCGAAATTCCAGCCTCGAACCTGTTCTGGGTCTTCACTTAAACTTTTGACCAGCAACAGTTTGGCGGCTCCAGTTTGATTCTGTTGCAAATACGCAGTACATTGCAGCAACAGTCTATCCTTTCCCCTCCCACGAGTCGGGACTTCCCCGCAGTGGAGGGGGGGAGTAAGGCAGGCTTGCAGAGGACACTGTTCCTGTTGCCAAGAAAACTAGACTTCACCGCTCAACCTTTGCACAGCTTGCTGATCAACTTCTCACCCCCACTACCTCTGCTCCCCGAGACCCTACACCCGTCTCTTCCACTAGTCCTCTACATCTTGCTCCACCTCACCCAGTGTTCTATCTCCATCATGATACACCTTGGGACCTAATTGCCTCTACGTTTCCACTTGGTCCTTGGTGTCACATCTTTACTGATGGATCACTTGATCTCGCCAATTCTGCTGCCGGCATGGGATATGTCAGCCAGCGACCACCCCATGATCCCATCAGTAAATCAGAGCCGGCCGACCCCATCTGGCCCATCTGCGATATAGAACTAAAGACCATCCACCGCGCTTTGACTGCCTACCGCTATGGCTCTAACCCTGCCCAGCCGGTGGTCCTCTTCACGGATAGTCTGGTTTCCCTCCACAAACTTCACACTGCATACACTACCATGCAGCCTCGCGACTCCCTGGTGGCAGATGTCCAGAACACTGTCGCAGACCTCCTCCTCCACTTTCACACCGAACTCGTCTTCCATTGGATCCCAGGGCACTCCAACATTCCCGGCAACGATCAGGCCGATCGCTTGGCAAAACAAGGGGCGCATTCCCCCCTCACCAACACCCCTTCATACCCCTACCATATTCATCGGAAACTTATCCACCACTCCACACTCCAACAATGGATCCATCAATGGCGGAATAGCGAGAAGGCCCGCAAGTACTACCGATATCGGCCTCGCCCTGTCCATGCTGACTCCATAGAGAAGTTGAACCGCCTGTCCCAAGTCACCATCACAAAACTCAGACTTCGAGTCTTCCCTACTGCCCAATGGCTGCACCGCATTCAGAGGGCCCCCTCTCCCCTCTGCTCCTGTGGACGACTGGAAACTATCCGACATCTTCTGCTGGACTGTCCAAATTATTGCCTTGAACGAACCACCTTTCTCCCGCGCTCTCCACATCTCACCAATCTACTCTTCGGCACCGCCCCAGCGATGCAAAGTGTTGTGGATTTCTTAGCAGCCATCCATCGTCTCTAACCCCCCCCCTCTTCTCAGATGTGAGATCTACTCACATTTTATCTTAGGTAACCTCTCACTCTGCCATATTATCAAGGTGAGTCTGTTGGCCTGATATCAACAGCTAATCGCTGATGGCCAGGGCGAGAAATGAAACAAACAAACAAGTCTATCCTTTCGGTCCTCAATACTGTCACCATCCGGTTGTGTTAACATTTGCACAATCTGCGGAAACTCAGTAACGTGGCAGCTGAGTGACTGCAGAATGTTGTCGATTGTGCAGCTGTTTGTCATCCCAGCGCACTTCCAGCTCACAAAAGGGACGCCGCCACACTTTCCGAACTATCACCACGGCTGCGGGATGGCCAACTGTTTCGATTCTGTTTGCCGGTTGCAGTTGTTTCTGCGTGCTTGTCTCGAAATTCATCTCTGGCCTCAAAGAGAAACAGAACTGTGCATTCAATGTATGTATGTACTGGACCATCGATAACGCATTTAACCCACCCGTCTAGTCTGTATTTCATTGCATTGTTTCTGTTTATCTCGTAGACTCTATATTCAGTTCATACGTTTAGTTGCAGTACCTAGTCAACCTGGCATCCGCAGCTAACACTACACAGCTGAACATTATCAGAATCTTAGTTACTGCGAACAATGATGCTAAATTTTCGGTTACATGCAATTAGCAGCAGGTTATCGAAGTAAAGTTATTTGTCTCGTCTCTCGCTTTCTTAGCTGTCAGACCATGTGATGAGGGTGCCTAGAGTTTCTAACTGAAGTTAAGCATAAAAATGAAAGGAAGCAAAAGCTAAAGCCTGCGCGCCGGTCGCTTAATAAACATACGGGTCTGGGCCGGGTTGGGGGTGTTTGTCTGCCAGGTGGGGCCTTGGGGAGATGTTCCGCTCAGGAGAGGTAATTTCAAAAAGCGTCAAAACGCCTGTAAATGTGCTCTTTAGCTTAGCACCCAAATAGCGTTTAAAAGCTAAAAACCAAGCACAAAATGACAAGGAAGCCTAAAAAACACTGATTTCTCTTAAATCTCAGCAGCGGAAACGCAGAATTCGTTTCCCATAGGCCTTTTAAAAGCGGATTTTTTTAAAAGAAAATTCGTGATTTCTGAGCCAGTTTCTTAGTACTGGAGCTGACACTATTTAGTACTTGTATTTTCGAGTTGTGGTCCTTAATCTGCCATGGCGATTTGTCCTTAAGCGTTGAAAACATAAACTGCTAAGGGTTATTCTGATCGAACGTACAGTAAGTCTCGTGTTATGAATAAATTACGTTTAGCATCAAGAGAGGAGAACCAGCGCCGCCTTTTATCCTTAGTGTGCAGGTAGGCTTACGCAATCTGACCTGGCTGCCTCTCTGTGCGTCTCTGTCACAACCGGGTCCCAAACGCACAATTTGCCTAGCCACAAGTAAGCACAAATTTTACAAACAGCTCAGCTACCACATAAGCTCTCACAAATGGGGAAATGAAATGGACATGTTGGTCTGATCGTAGGGCCGTACAGGCCCCCCAATATATCGGATCGGAAGCTCTCAAATTTTTGTGTCCTACAAACCAAATCACAAGTTCTACATACAAGCAAATCGTATAAATTCTGCCTTGTTGTAGCGTAGCCAAAATGTTGCAGTGTTTGCAAGAAAATGTGAGTCTTACAAAAAAGTGATGCACCTTGTGATTTGTACCGTGCGTACGTAGAGTTGATTGTGAATCAACTGCACTTGTCAAATACAGCTAACATATGTGATTTACCTTTTTAGTTGCCTGCTTAAAGCGGGTTTTGATGGCTCTTTGCCTGTCAGTGCTGCAATCTCTGTACCCAAATCTTTCAGAGGTTCATTTATTCCTGTGTTTTCTCTTTCTATGAAGGCGTCAAGAAGCTTTTTTACTTCTGCGTTTTTCCAATTAATCGACATAGCTAATCGTCGGGCGAAAAAGACACGGAAACCAAACAACAAAAACTGCTCCGACACAAACACAGCCACATAAACAACCAAGCAATGCGGATGCACGAAAAAAATTACATATTCACGTTTTGTTCTGCGAATTATTGCTTGCGTAAACACTTGAGCACGTATAATTATCAAAATTTTATCAAATTATAGTCCAATTGTGCGAAACGTGATGTTAATTAACTTCGGATCTATGTCATTTCACATATAATTCTGTGTTTCTTGTGTTAATTATGGTTTAAAGTTGTCTAGAAACGTTGCACCGTTCTCTAAACTAGACACCGCATCATGCAACTCGAACAACGCGAGACGCATCGCGCCCGCGCGCGTGATGCATCGTGCTGTTCCACTTGTTCCACCTTAATCGGATCCAGCCTAGCCGCACCGTGCCAATCGTCAAATGAACGCTCCTAACAAGTAGCTACCTATCATGTTCTGCTAATTGGTCTAATAGATATCGGCGTCATCATAACAAAATTACTATTTCAATTTTAAAATTAAAATTTTGGATAAATTGCGTTTATTACAATAGCACTGTTTCTGTGCGTGAAAGAGGCAGGTAGATGTTAATTTAATCGGAGCGCAAGCGTTGTTTCGAATTTAACAAAATCGGAGATTTTTTGCAGACTTATTCAATTTCAAAAATAAAAATAAAACCGTTCATTTCGTTTAGTGTCATTTGATCTTTGGTGACCTTCTTAACCTCGGCTTGACTTTATCGATCGATTGATCAGAGAATGGAGGATAACCGTTGGGAGAACGACGCCGAAAACGTGGCAAACTTGATCGATGTTTTCGTGGAAGTCATCGAATTCGAAATCAGGCGAATGGTGCGTTTCTTACCTAACGACCGTTTGTTTTGTGTCTAACTAAAAATGGATGAAATCACAGATGATAGCTGTAGAACAGGCAGACACTTTTAACGCCGTTTACTGATATTTGAATACCGAGTAGGATTTCCGTGACCGACTATCTATCAGCTGATGATCTTTGGAATTTAATTGTAAAAATTGCATAAAATTGGCAAAAAATGGAGTTTCAGAGGGTCTATCCAACTTGGCACACACCAAAAACTAAGCCTAAGCCAACACCTGAACCTAGGCCTAAGCCTGATCTACCTAAAATGGTGTAAAAAGTTTGTGTGCGCAAGTTAAGTTGGTATGGTATGGTTCCCTTTCGGACTGAAAAATCGTGGATGGAAACCTATTTTTTAAAAAAGATTTTTTTGAAGACTCAACTTTTTTTGAAAAAATCAATACACAAATTAAGGCAAGAAGTGGGAAAATTCAGGCCCAACTGCAATATCCTTACACGGCCACCCGCCCGCGCCCAGAAACACCTGCAATTTTACACTCAGCTGTTGCCCGCCCCGCTCCGCCCGCGCTTGCATAATAATAAAGCCGCAGTTGCTTCAGTTGCTTTAAAGTGAGACGCACCTAAACGGACGAATGTGCTTGATTCAATACCATTGCATTGTTGTGTCCAGTACATGTACATGGCGTAAAGCACAAGAAAAACTATGGGCTTTACTCTTGCAAGTGTTTCACAAACGTTTGCCAAATGCTGCCAACACGCGTCACGGTTATTAAAATTTTGTCGGTAACAGAACTCAGTCAGATGGGCTGCATATCGCTCAAACGACAGAAGCCCATACATTCGGGTCACTCGTTGTTTGATTAGTCCTCAACCCCCTCCTGGCGGAAAAAACCCCTACCCATTTCCCCAGGCGGGCCCGGACCTGTGACACTATGCTGGTATCCAGACATGGGCAAAGGGGGCTGAGGGGTATTGCCCCCTCACGCTCTGACCTACCCCCTCAGGATTTTTTTGGAAGAATTTTGTATAGAAAATTATGATAAAAATATGCCTGGGGTTAGGTGTAAATGAGCTCAGAATAGCTTATTTTAATGAAAAATAAGCCCAAAAACATTGATTTTAGCCAAAAATCGGACTTTTTTACTTACCACCCCATCATCTCCCCTCAGGCGCTCCTACCCCCCTCAGGAATTGAAAATTGTACCCCCCTCAGCCGAAATGCTTAGCCCGTGTCTCCTGGTATCTATAATTCCATTCAGAAACTACAATGTAGCTTGCGAAAGTTGGACGCCAGATTTGCATAAAATTTTAACCGATTTTTTAGCCTAGAATATCGATACTACAAATTCCAGAAACAAGTTTTAATTATTTTTGACTCGCCCACTTTCTCATGCAGCAAAAATTGACGATAAGGCGATTCATGTGTTTCATTCAAACTAATTTTATAGATTTTATAACTAATTTATCAGTATGTACGTAGCACGAATTCTTTTGGGGATGACCATACTCCAATTGGAGTAGTTTCGCTGCCGTTCGGTTTTTCAGCAATTACGGGGGAGAATGGCAACCGCAGCTTCTCGCACGACGTTGCCGTGCCGTGAAGCTCAAAATAGCTTATTTTAACACATTTTAACGAAAAATAGTAAAAAATCCGACTTTTTTGATTACCAGCCACTCAACCCGCTTCGGCCACCGGCACCGCTACCCACCCTTGCCCCCCAGTATTTGAAAAATTACCAACCCTCAGCCGAAATGCTAGCACATAACTATTTTCAAGTCTTTCCAAACGATTATCAAATGCCAGATCACTTCAACACGGTTTCGTCCATCTCAACCTCAAGTTCATGTAAAGGCCGCCGCCATAGATTCAAAATAAATTATTAGCTGCTTGGAAGGGTTTGACCATTTTATGTAAGATAACCCCCGAACCCCCTATCGTTACGTCAGTTGTTGTCACAGTCAGGACATGACTATCATCGTCTCACAGTAAACCATCTGCGGTAGCCCATTAACAGCTTTCTCTTGCTGGATAGATCAGTGCCAACGCTAATGACATTTGGCTTATAGCCACCTGTCATACCATTCGTTATGCGTATGGGCGTCTTACAACCACTGGCCTTCATCAGGCAGCGACAGCAGCGCGAAAACAGAAAAATAATTTTCTTAATCTACGTACATCCGAAAGCCAAAGCAAACCTCAAGAAGTGGGAAAATTCACGTATATACATTCAATTTTTAGTAAATTCTTTTGAACCAGCATAATACTTCTTGTGCACTGAGCCTAAAAGCGATAGCTTAAGAAATGGGATTCACCAAGAACTGCCTCTAAAGACAATTTTCGATGAAATTATGCAGTTATAGGCAGTGTTTAGACCTGTATTGACGTTTTCGAACAGGTTTCTTAACTGACTTGAGGTGCGAAACTTTGTTGTTTGTAAGTACGTATACTAGCAGGCAGTCCCTTATAAGACGATTTGAAAAAATTTTTTTTAGCAATTTAAAAAAAACAAAATGTGTGGTCTTGAAAAAATTCTTTTATCAACTGTGAGTGAAACAGGTCCAAAAGGTTTCTTCAACCGAATTTCAGCGTGCCGGTCTTCCATCAGTCGACCTGCTGGGCCGTGTGTCCAGTGTCCACCGGCGTTTGCTGTTCGGACATCGCAGTCTGGTGCGTCTTCTGGGCAGTAGCTTCTGTCCCTACCAGGCCTCTGCTCGTTTCTACATCCACCTCTCTTCTTCCCGCTCTGTCTGCGATTCCTCAGAGGACAATAGAGCCGAGGTTGCCTCTCTTCTGGACGTAATGGAGTTGTACCAGTACCCCGGACCCTCGGAGGGCATCCGCCACCGGTGCGAGCAGTACGGACCCCTCTATATGAACGACTTCTCTCTGGTGGAGCCTGCATTCGACCCCCGAGTCAGCACCCCCATGGGGGACGCTGTGCCCAGCCACAGTCTGTTTGAGCACCCAAATGGAACCTCCTTCTTCACCGCCTCCGACCCGCACAATCAGACGCAGAGGATCGCTTTGTTGGAACAGGAACTGGACAAACTCAGACAACAGATGGCTTTGATCGTGCAGGCTAAGGAAGCACAGAGACAGGTAACCGATTATTTCTTTTCTTAGAAATTTGTTTGCTTGTATCTGAGCTCACCAGACATGGGCTAGCATTTCAGCTGTGGGCGCGGGAAATTTTTAAATCGTGAGGGGAGGCTGAAGTGGCAGGGGGTAGCGGCGGCTGATGGGGGTTGAGGGGATGGTAAGCATACTTACTTATAATTTTCTATGCAAAATTCTTTCAAAAATTTCCTGAGGGCGTAGGGCGTCAACACCCTCAGCCTCCACCACCTCGCCCATGTCTGCCTGCTGGGCCCATAATAGCCTTTTTAGCGATTTTTTAGTCACAATTATTATATTATATTATACCTTTCGCCATGCACATCAGTACCAAGTATGGTACTACTCGATTCAAAGTTCATACAATATGGTTAGCGATCGACCAAAGCCGAACCTGAGCTACACCCAAATTCCGGCCGGAATCGGAACGGGAACTTTTCAGCGGAGGCTAAAAATTTGAAATTGCTCCCAGGACCAGGAATGGTAGCTGAAAGATACAGGAGACACTTACCGGATGCTTTGCTAAAGTTAGAACAGGCACAACCAGACATGGGCAAAGGGGGGGGGGCGGCTGCGGGGGGGTTGACCCCCCCTCAGGCTCTGACCTACCCCCCCTCAGCCGGCCGCTACCCCCCCTCAGGAATTTTTTGGAAGATTTTTGTATAGAAAATTATGATAAATATATGCCTGGATTAGGTGTAAATGAGCTCAGAATAGCTTATTTTAACGTATTTTGATGAAAAATAAGCCAAAAAACCTTGATTTTAGCCAAAAATCAGACTTTTTGGCTTACCACCCCCTCAGCCCCCCCCCCCTCAGGCGCTCCTACCCCCCTCAGCCCCCCTCAGGAATTGAAAATTCTACCCCCCCCCCCCCCTCAGCCGAAATGCTAGCCCATGTCTGGGCACAACTACCATGAAACATCATTACTGTTTTACATGTCCAAGGAGTGCTTACCTACCGTTTAACTACCGAAAGCACCAATTGGTGCGATTGACTGATTTCTCAGAGAACCCTATATTCCTCCTACAGGAACCCCCACGTTCTACAAATTTTCATCTGAAACTACTGTAAAATGTTAACACCGTTTGGGCTTCAGTAAATTACCGACAAAGTGTACTTCTGACAAAAAGTAGTTATACCAATCAAAATTGTTGTCTAAAACTATGTTTTTAAGTGGTTTATTAATAGTGTTCAGCGTTATGGTATGGAAGGTAGCAGGTTTGCTTGTTCTGGTTTGGGTAATTACCAGAAGTGGGTAGCCTGATGATGAACCGGCTATAAAGGTTCCGAAAGCTTGCGTCATCATGTGTCTTAATTGATGCTTTACGGCTGAAATCCGTCTTAATTTCTTCACAGATGTCCATTGAACAGCCGTTTGAACATTCATTGTCTATGCTTACGCGTTACGCGTTGTGTCTGACTGCATTACAGTACGGTGTGTGCTAAACGTTTCAGCAACCGAAGCAGCTAGTGATACCGATGATGGGAGGTGAGGCAACGGACGTCAGCGGCAGTCCGGGTTCCGGTTCGGACAGCGGCGTGGACGACGAGGACGAGCCGGTCTTGGTGGCTTCTTCCGTTCCAGTCCCTCCGCCACCGCCACCACCGCCGCAGTTGCCGAAAACGCCGGTGCGGCCCAATTGCAAGTCGGCCGGTCAGAAAAACTCGAGCGCCAAGAAAACTGTTACGCTGGCTGACGTTCTAAAGGACTTGCACACCGTCAAACTGCGACCTGTCAAGAGGTAGATCACCCAGAGTTCTGTGAAATAGGATTGGTGTTTCTGCTCTACAGATCGCCTGGAGGAACTCCGGCTAGAGTGAAGCAGAATCCGACCGCCGATGATCCGGGAGCGTTCCTGGCGGCAGCGTTGAGACGCAAGTTTGAGCAGGCCCATCTGAACAGTCCGTCCAGTGAGAAGGACTACTGCCACAATTCCAGCTGGGAGTCGACGCCTGAGGCCAGTCCCGTCTCTGTTCTTGTAAGTTGATTGATTGATTGATACACTTATGCAGTGTGCAAATTGGGATTTTTAAAAACAGTGACTGAAAGTTTACGATTTCCATGGGAAGGCTATTCCAAATGTGTGACATCTTGTAGAAAGTAGGCATAAGGCAAACTAATAGCTCGTTTTCGCCAATTCCGCTTTTTCACTTGATCTTAATGTGTAAATTCGTCAGATTGAAATCGGCTGTGCTAGAAAACTGTGCTGTTCAGAGAATGAGGTTTATACCAAGATCGTTTAACCTGCAAAATTTTGTAAAGTTAAGTTCCGCTAAAGGGCTGTTGTAGTGTTTCGGCTTAATTTTTTTTATTTTAGAATTATGACTACGGAAGGGTAGCAAGTTAGGATAAGTTATAAACAGGGAGTAGTAATTGATCCAAGTATTTTCATTTGGTGATAAATTTGATGGAAATGGCAGTCTGCTCTTTTTTGCCGCTCTGTCGATAAATAAAATAGAATTTAATTTGTTTTTTTCTTTCTTTTCGAGAAAAATGTCAGCTTGATCATGTATTTTCATCGTTTCATTTTGCTAGTGTTGCTCAGTACAGTAACTAAATTCTAATGATACCGACAAGTCTAAGCTGTTTATTATAGGTTAATGGCATAAAGCCCTAATTATTATTGCTAAATTCTTGTGGATTTGTTTTAATAAGCCCGTAAAATCTGTAAAAAATCAGCGACCAATTCAAAAAATATCCATGTTTGTTTCAGGAGCGTCGTCGCGTCTAATTTTCTGCTTCACATTCGTTAGTGCCATGGCCAAGCTTTGAATTGTTGATTTATCTCGTTACTGTCTACTCTAATCACAAATTTGTTCAAACGCGATTTTTTTATACTATGTCACTCACTCAACTACTCTACTGATTGACCGCGCAAATCTGTAAAATTTCTTACAACACTGCTATAAACCCAAATTGTATAATTTGTTGCTCTGGGCCACCCGTTATTGTATAGCTAAGCAGCAGCTATGGTGAATTGTTGTGCGTTAATTGCTCAAGATACCGTAAACTAACGTTAGACCGAAACAATGAGATAACAAGTGATTTGACGTTGTGAATGAGAGTTACTTGTGTTTAGTCCTCTTCCGTACAATTACTATTACGCATATTTTCGACTGTTTCTGCTTTTGAGGTGCTTGAATGTGGTAAAGTACGCTGTCATTTGAAAGGTTTTCTTCGAATCGACGTGGCTTGAGGGAAGGGAGGTATTTCTGTTTTTTATTTTATTTCAGCACTGGTATCGTTGCCGTTTTTAAATGCGTATACAATACGCATTTAGACTGCTAATTAGAAGCCCGGGCCTGCTTAAAAATATTAAAATCAGAGCCGCCATAAAGTAAATGTCTTTACTGCTAAATGCCAATGCGTTGGTACTGTACGAGTTTGACAACTAGTATTTAATTAATACTGACGGGGAGGCATGGGCTAGCATTTCGGCTGAGAGTGGTGTAGAATTTTCAATTTCTGAGGGGACTGAGAGGGGGTAGGAGCGCCTGAGAGGGTGGTAAGCCAAAAGTCCGATTTTTGGCTTATTTTTCATTTAAATTGCTAAGGGGGTAACCCGCTCAGCCCCCCTTTGCCCATGTCTGCTGATGGGTATTTTTAAATACAAATTGGCGCTAATGCGCGAAGCATGATTATGATTTTCCATGGACGATGCTTACAGTACCGTCTTGACGGATGTTTTAGTAGTAGTAATAGTAGTAGCGTTTATTTGCCACACACACTCACATACCTATCCCATATTCCCATTTTACCATATACCCATTTACCTATCCAGGTTTGTCTTGCTGTAACTTTTGTGCTCGTCAAGCAATTTCACTGAAATTTTAACACAAAATGCAGAATTTTTGCTCTCAAAATTTTAGCCAATTATGGATTTGGTTAGTTATGTCAATGTGTATTAGTTACCCTTTCGGGTAGCACACTCTTATTACTGCAGTAAGTACTTGTAAGCATAATTATTTAGTTGCCTGATTATGTGCAAAATTGCTTTTTGACTTGTTTGGTAGCTTATTAAAGATCATTCCAAAACCAGCCCATAATTTTGAAACTGCAAAAAATTTGACATCCATACACCAAGAACGCATCACATAGATCAACCTCTAGAGTCATATCAGGTTCAAGCAGAAGATATTTCAAGCTCAACATCTCACTGCAAGAGCCTTCAACGTACTGGTTTAGAGGAAGACATTGTTGTCAAACGCAGCTTCACAGTTTCCATACATAGGGACTTCAAACACAGTCCCATATGACAGGAAACCGATCCACCCGATGATCAAGATTTCCAAGTTTCACCCGGTAAGCTCTGGACCTGAAAATCGGGCTCAGTGGTCCGGGCTCATCAGCAGAGCTCCACCAAACCGGCTGAAAAAATGAAACAGGACAACACCCATCCTTGTACCCAGGCCTTGCATAACTTCTACCGTTATTGCACCAAAAATTTGGCAACAACTGGCAAAAGCCAAAGCAGAAGGACAAGGGCAACAAGAATTGAGCAGAACATAAACACAGGACAGGACAGTAACAAAGCAACAAGTCGGTCGCTCAATCACTAGTTATGCACTTTCATGTGTCCGCTATCACTTTAGTGGTGTATAACTACTGGTTCAAGTGACAAAATTGGCCAAAATGTTGAGAGTCAAAATTCTGAGATTATGTGCATCTTGTGTTAAAATTTTAGCAAAATTGATTGATGAACACAAAAGTTAACAGCAACACGAAACCACATATAGATAAATAGATAACCTGTATTATAGCTGTTTCATATCATAACCCAACCCTTTCTATGCCATTGACGTACCGATATAATTTGACTATCTAGGATAGCCTAACCATCGCTAAACTGCTAAGTACGTATCTACATAATGTACATACATTAACTAATTCGTGCGATCTAATACTAAAGGGCGGTAGCCAGCGATTGCTGTATAATTTTGTAAAAAGCGATCCATTTATAGAATTACTCAGTTTGTTTGAGCTGGATCGAGTGTTTAGACCAAAAATGCTGCGTATAGCGACGTTCTCCAACTATGAGAACTTTCGTACATGCGCGCTAAGAAATTTTACCCATAACAACTGTGGCCGTAAAGGAATGGGGATTCTACCTAACGTTCTGTTGCCTGTTCTAACGCTAATGAATGTGCCTTATCAACTGATTCCCATTATTAATATGGCAACTGGAAAATGCCAGAATGGTGAGATCTACCCATCACACAGTTTATTTGCGCTTTTGGCAAATGGGACGGTTGATATGATAGCTTTTGACTATTTTGGAGAAAGTGTTTCTACTTGTTTTAAGATCAGCGATCCCGTTCGTCTAGTGACTTGGAATTTTGTTGCGAAGAGACATGTGAACCGTACAGTGGATGGCTCCATTGTTAAACCGTTCCATCCAAGCGTTTGGGGATGCTTGATGTTTCTGCTGATTGCTAGATGGCTGACAAAAAGAGTGCCCACTGCACAGTTAATGTTGGACTTCGGTTTTACATTGTTGGCTACCTTGTATGGTGATTTTGTGCTAGCCGATTTGGTCAACACCTATCAACCCTATCTTAGTGACACAAATGAGATGTTGAGCCAACTTAGGAGAGGGCGACTTTATCTCATAAATTCTTGGAGCTCACAAACTACAAAACGATTTGTCAAGCGTTTTGAAAGCAATTCATTTATGAAGGAGTTGTCTGAGACTTTGGATTGGCATCCGGCTAAGCAATCAACTGGCATCTTAGACAGTTTTGAACGATTGATAAATGACGATTTTGTCACGTTTATATTGAACTCAAAGAATTTGGCCAACTGGGTGGGTGCTTCAGACTGCAGATTAACTTCTGTCCGTTCCTTGGTAGATTTACCAACTTTTCACAGATATTTTCTTTTCAACAAAAACTGCAAATACGTTGATGAATTCAATGTTGCATGGAGAACGTTTCAGGTAACAACAAATCAACTCTTGATTTCCAAAAATAGCAGAAAGTTTTGATGCTGTTTTAGGACAGGTCATTCTTTGTCAGAGAAAGATATGAGTATAATCCTACCCTGAAAAGTCCTGCATATTGTGATGCACAGGCAAGACTGAAGCAGATGCAAAACAGGCAACTTTCTATTCAGAATTTAGCTGATGCCTTTCATTTATTGATTATTTGTTGGTGCTTGTGTTTAGCCGCTTTATTCTATGAGCACATGAGATTTTGGTTGCATGCTGTCATCAACTCTAACTATTTTACATAACGTTTAGCAGTAGTAAAATCTGAATGACATGCCACTACATGTTCAAAAATACTCAAATGTGATAGCCTGACTGAAAAATTAATGATTGCATCACAATAGTCTGCAAAATACAGTGTTTATGAAGAACAAATTCATGATATTACAGTAGATATTCTATACTCCATATGTAGATCAATTTGTACAATTAGGCGGTTTTTTGCTTTGTCTTTGACAACGTCTAGGATTCTTGATGCCAAATGTAGCAGTGCAAAAAATAGTAGCTAAAGCAAGGCAAATAGATTCAGTAAGAAAAATAATGACAGATGTAGTATACAACATACAGTATAGTATAGGCTTGACGCAATAAACTAGTGCAAACAAGTAGTTCATCCTCACAAACTGAGAGTCGTCTCAGTAATATGACAAGAATTACATGACTTAGATCATTAGTGAAAAAATGAAAACAAAGTACAACCGACCGCATCTACAAAAGCACAAGAATAGACGACATCAACCTAATTAGTGTACGTTTGCTTTCATATGTAACTAACTTTCCTGTGCCGGTTTGAACATTCTGTAGATACCATATGCCAGGCAACACAACAGAGTGACAAGTAGACTGGTGCAGAACACAGGAATCCATATTTTCCAGTTGAAAAATGAACGTGAGGGGTACGTTGTGGTTGGTTGGTGTTTGGGAAATGTTTTCAGCAGTGTTGTTGTCAGTGTGCTCTTGAATGTGGTCGTCGTTTCAGGCTGTGTTGACGGTTTCATTGTTGGTTGTTTCGTAGATGTTTCCACTTGCTTAGTGCTGCTGCTGTCTGGTGTCATTGTTTCTGGTTGACTGGTTTCGGTTTTAAGGTTTGGTGTTGGAATCGTAGTGGTTTTTAGGTCAGTGCTTGCCCTCTGGTCAGGGGTACTCATAGCGTTGACTTTGCTTGTTTCGTTTGAACTGTTTATGGTTGTTTCTGCCACTGTTCCTGGACTTCGATTGAGAGTCAGGGCTGCTAAACTGATATTATTTTATTTATCACTGTTGTTGGCTGTGGTACACACATTTTGTTTGAACTTGAGTAGTGTCTGTCGTTTCCATGGAAGCCAATCGGTTTGTAGACATGGTAGGCCGGTCAGCATACAACGTTGTTATTATTGATGTTGTGGTCAAAGCTGAAACGCCACCATCAATTAAATATCTTCAACTGTTCCATTCTTCACCAGGTTCAATCTTTATCTCATCCAGCTGACACACAGTGAACAACTCTTCGTCACAGCCTTGACCTGTTATTTTTGGAATACTTGCATTGTAATTTAAAGCTCCACAATCTATATTGCTGTTGTCACTTGAATTGCCTGGTTGGTTATCACCAAAAACTGCCATTATGTTCGAAATTGGCATGTTGCCTTCAGGCAAAACCCAAACCCAGCTTTTATCCATGTTATTAGTGTCTTCAGTTTGCTGAAGGCCAATGAAATAGGCATTAGTTCCATCAGAGGCTTGGCTGTCTTTTTGAAACTGTAGAAAAATGCCACTTAATGTTTTTATTAAAACTCATTTGTAGAGATGAACTTACAGCTTGCCATGATTGCAGAAGCCGATTGGTTATTCCCTTTATCACAAGCGGAGAAAGTGTTTTCAGATCATTGAAAGCCACCAATCTGGCTGCAGGAAGAGTACAGCTCGACTTTGCATTGTTAAAAGTGGTTTTGGTCCTGTTCAAATAGTAGCAGCGCTGAGGATCAGCTTCACTCAGAAATGTACTTGCAATCATATCGTTGCTCAGTTGCTCACACAAGAACTTCCTTGCTGAAACATTGGAGCATTGCTTATGAATTGTAAATTCAGCCTCCAAACTAACATTGGGTCACTGGCTGAGTTGTAGTTGTAGTTGTAGTTTGTACTGCGGTTTTTGTAGTTGCTGACGCAGTGGTGGTGGTGGTAGTGATGAACTGATCCACCTGACAAATGGCATACAATTCGTCCTGGCATTCCTGACCACTGGTTTCAGACTCTGTGTTTAAGGCTCCGCAATCTCCTCCATCAGCCTGTACAGGAACCCCAGATTGTGCAAGTTTGTTTCCTTCTGGCATCAGCCAATTCCACATGCCCCCTGTCTTCTGAAGCCCTATGAAGTATGCATAGCTGTTATCGGATGCTTGGCTTTCTGTTTTGTACTGAAAAATGCTAATCTTAGTGACATGTACATACTATATATACTAGGGATTTTCGCCTCCATCGATTTTGCAAATTTTGCCTTCCAGCCTACTTTTTTTTGACAAAATGGTCGGCGGGATTCAAATGGGTCAAATCTGACATGTTTTTGTGCTCTTTTACATACTTTTTACTATTAAAAATCGTTTTAAAATTTGCTATTAAAATCAAAGCGATTTTTAATAAAATCAAAGAAAACCAGTGAGAGAAGTCATTAATGTAGAGTATGGTAATTTGTGTATATGCAATACGCATTCAGAAAAATAATGTGTATTTTTATGTATTTATGCGTGTGTATCGTACAGATATGCAAATTTTGGCTAGATTTTGAGCGAGAAATACTCGAAAACCATATCTCTCATAGTCAATTGTTTTAAAATTGGGGTAGCTTTGAACTTCAGTACTTAGAGCCATTGAAAGAGATAGCTTTATGACGATTTTTAGTCTCTGTCAGTACAACAAAAACAGGTAAATCCTTCAATTCCGTTGCACACTATATCGAAATTTGCCGAACAAATACACATACAAAAAGTACACAATTCGATTACTGAATTGTATGGTAATGTACAGGGTGTCTAAAAAAAATGGTCACATTTCTTCTTACTGCCATTTCCGCAAATTTTGACCAAATAGGCTGAAATTTGGATCGTAGGTGCCAAAATTCGGGGAATTTTATGTGTTAAAGTTTGGTGCACTAGGCTTGACTCATTCCCGAGAAATTTCAAAAAAGTGAAATTTGTTAATTTCAATAGTGAAAGCCGGTCACCGAAAAAATGATCACATTTCTTTTTACTGCCATTTCCGCAAATTTTGACGAAATAGGCTGAAATTTGAACCATAGGTGCCAAAATTCGGGGAATATTTTTTGTTAAAATGTGGTGCACTAGGCTTGACTCATTCCCGAGAAATTTCAAAAAAGTGAAATTTGGTAATTGCAATAGTGAAAGCCGGTCAGCGAAAATGGAAACACTTCCTTTTCCTGTATCTTTCCTAATTTTTGTCCGAATTGGATGAAATTTGGAGTGTAAACGCAGAAGTTCAGGGTAATTCGTGTGTAAAAAATTGACGCATGAATTCCAACGCTATCGTTAGAGTTTAGGCGATTATGTAATATATCGTTTTTTCGGTGACCGGCTTTCGCTATTGAAATTACCAACTTTCCCTTTTTCTAAAATTTCTCGAGAATTAGTCAAGCCTAGTGCACCAAACTTTAAGACATAAAATTCCCCGAATTGTGGCACCTATGATCCAAATTTCAGCCTATTTGGTCGAAATTTGCGGAAATGGCAGTGAAAAGAAATGTGATCATTTTTTCGGCGACCGGCTTTCACTATTGATTTAACAAATTTCACTTTTTTTGAAATTTCTCGTGAATGAGTCAAGCCTAGTGCACCAAACTTTAACACACAAAATTCCCCGAATTTTGGCACCTATAGGCCAAATTTCAGCCTATTTGGTCAAAATTTGTGGAAATGGCAGTAAAAAGAAATGTGATCATTTTTTGAGACACCCTGCATATCCGAATTTTCAATGTGTATGTGTGTGTATACACATCGAAAAAGTAATGTGTATTTTTGTGTATGGTAAATGTGCATGTGTGTACACACAACAGTAGTCTCAACGACCTTCTTAAGAAATTCAGGATATTCCCGGGCCGACTTATCCGCCCGGCCCATGCTTATCTCTAGTGCATAAAATGTTACTTGAAGCCAGTCTTGCAAAATGTAGCCTGCAATCCTGGATATGAAGTATGTTGGAGTTCCATCAAATGTAGCCAGTCTAGTTCCTGGTATGTTGCAGCTGTGTGTCTTGGCAGACTCAAAGTTTGCGTTGGTGCGGTTAAGAAAGTAGCACCGTTCCATTGTGCCTTGTGCTGCCCACTTCGGTTCAATGATGTCACTCTTTAGGTCTTGACACATGGAACTTTTAGCTGTAAATTTCAGCAACTTTTTCGTTGGTATCGTTTTAGAAGCTCAGCTGAGATTGACTTACATTTTGTAACTTTTAGAGTGGTAGATGGCGTGACAGTGGTAGTTACAGTTGTGGAAGGAGTAGTAATAGTAGACTGAGTTTTAGCTGAGGAGCTACCATGTGCAACGCTGCTGCTTGACAGAGTGGTAGAAGTTGTAGGTGATGCTGATTCAGTGTTTTCAGTTGATAAAGAGGTGCTGGAGCTATCGGTTGAGGTTGATGTTTTACTAGTTTGTGATACCCAGACGCTGTCTGGTGCACTTGTAGTTGATACTGTAGTTGTGGTTGAAGTAGTGGTTGTAGTAATGAGCTGATCCACCTGACAAATGGCATACAATTCATCCTGGCATTCCTGACCACTGGTTGTAGACTCTGTGTTTATGGCTCCGCAATCTCCTCCATCAGGTTGTACAGGGACCCCACTGTTCACACCCTTGTTTCCTTCTGGCATCAGCCAATTCCATGTGCCCCCCATCTTCCGAAGTCCTATGAAGTACGCGTAGCTGTTATCCGATGCTTGGCTTTCTGTTTTGTACTGAAAAATTAGGCTTCATTGGCTGGAGATCTGCAGTACAAAAATTGCTATACTTGTTCCCACTCCAACAGCATATCCGTTGCAAGAACGGTTATAAAACCTTCAAATCCATCAAACGTAGCCAGTCTAGTTCCTGGTATGTTGCAGCTGTGTGTCTTGGCGGATTCAAAGTTTGCCTTGGTGCGGTTAAGAAAGTAGCAACGACCCATTGTACCTTGTGCTGCCCACTTCGTTTTAATGATGTCACTCTCTAGGTCTTGACACATGGAACTTTTGGCTGCAAATTTTCAGGAATGTAGCGTTTTCTTTAAGTTGTTTCAGAAGTTTAGCTGAGATTGACTTCATTTAGTAAAATCTTAATCTGAGTCAGTGCTGTTTGTTTTCCAAAAAAACTCAGGCCAACTTTTTTCAGTTTTTTCTATTTTTTCAAAGGTTATTTTCCGAGATGACAGAAACATTTTCAACATTCCCATTTTATCGCAGAATTCAGCGAAATGGTGTGAGTTTTATTGTAAAATGCACTATTTTCATGTTTTAAAGTAGTGATTTGATTTCAAAACACAAAAAATACAATAACACAAGTTCCTGAAAGTAATACTGGTATTTTTTGGTAAAAACAGCTAAATTTTGCTATGAAAATACTTGGAAACTTTTTATTGTGTACTATATGTACTAATATGTATTATTCAAAGCATTTGAAGCGACTTCATCCAGTTATTGTGCCTATTTCCTTTGAAAACTTGAGTTTTTTCGGCATTTGATTTGTTCCCAAAAAAACGAAAAAAAAAACGATAAAAAACTGACCCAACAAACAGCCATGAAGTCAAGACATATGAGCTAGCATATTGCTAGGGTAGATATAATTTAGAAAGCCTTAGGGGGCTTCAGTGGCGGACCCAGAATTCTGCAAAGGGGTCGGTGTAAAGTTTTGAAGTTCCCAGTAGGGCCGCTGTCCAACTAGGAGGAGAAAATTTGGCAAAATTAGCGGTGAAAACCCATTTAACAGGTATTTCTTGGCGTAAAATTGACATAGATTTACAGTTGTAGTACTTTGAAGAGGCCTCAGGTGATTTAATAAAACATACATATTTATGATTTTATGAGTTATGAGAAATGGTTCCGGTACCTACGGTAGTGGCAAGTCAACATACATATAAGGTATGGGCACCATACGTGTCATGTACCACCATAGTCCCAGAACGGGGCCAGTACCATATGTTGCCATTAGCCTACATCAGGGTTGCCAGGTTGGGGGTTTTACCCCCAAATCTGGGGTATTTCGCCACGATTTGGGGGTGAAAATTTCATCTGGGGGTTGGGGGTACAAATCTGGGGGTGTTTGGAATTTTTTGGGGGTTGGGGGTATTTTGGGGAATTTGCTAAAATTTAGGGGATTTTTTGGGGGTTTCGGGATTTGTGAGAATTTTCTTCTTCATACTAATGATCGAATGTTACTTTTTACCAGTGATGAATCAAAGTTCAACACGTTGTTTGAAAAAATGTAATGTCATCGATCTGTCCACCAAAAAAATCGAGGTATGTCATGCTTAATTCTGAAGAATTTTTTGAGGCACTTTCAAAACTCTTAGAAATTCTTTTGCAACAGTGAAAAATATTAGAAATATTGCGTGGGCACGCGACATTATATAAAAATGTATATTAGAATCAACGTGAAATAAACTAAAGCCGTGTCATAACTTGAAACAAAGTTTTAGATAATTTCATCCATAATTCTGTAGTTTTCTTGCAGTTTAATGCCTGGTCTGATCGTAATTTGAGTTATTTGTTACAGAATTATAATTTACAATTTAGTTGTACATGTAATAAAGTTATTTCTTTCTGTTTCTCACTATGTCTATCTTATTCTGCAATGTGAAATTCAGCTTCCATCAGCTCTAAAAGTACATTTTAAATGTGGGGGGACTTTTGGGGGTATTTTGAAAATTCTGGGGGTTTTCTGGGGGAATTTTTTCTCTGATCTAGGGGTTTTTTGGTCTGCAGACCTGGCAACAGTGGTCTACATTCCGGTACCAAATCGGCGTTCGTTCCTGATTGTGTTCCTTGAAAAGTTGGAGTTTTTTCGCATGATAGTTTTTAGAGAACGAAAGACACTGAGGATAAAACCGACTCAACAGCCCTGATCCGAACTGAATGTTTATGATAGTGACAGGGGTATCCCACAGCCAAAACACCAAGTTCATGGCTTCTGTTGATAATAGCGTCTGAACGGTGCTTGCTTCTTACATTTGTTAGGAATTTCAGTGGATGATGGGAGAATAGTTGAACTTGTCGCACTGGTAGCAGTTGTGGTAGGAGCTTGAGTCTGTATCTTAGTTGGAAGACTGGATGCCAGTTTAGTCTGTGTCGCAGCAGTTGAAGCTGTGGTAGTGGTACTGCCGCTGACTACCTCTGTCACTGTAGAATCCATCTTCCCTAGTTTTGTACTAGCAGTCAAGTGCATTGTCGTTGTCTCTGACTCTGTCGGATTAGCCACAGTGCCATCTACTTTCACTTGATCTGCCGTTGCTGTTGCAGCTGATACACCGTCTTCAGTGCCGAGATCTGCACATCGCATGATTCTGTTTACAGTGCTACCTACAGTCTTACATAAACCTAACCTTGGGTAGTGGTTGTGATTGCTTGAGATATTTGACAAACTGTATACAACGAGTCAGAACAGCTGTGATCACTAATCCTTGTGCTAGTGGATAGTCCATAATGCAATACTGCACAGTCCGCAGGTGCACCAGGTCCCCCTCCACCGTTTGGTTGTCCATCTTCAAACACTTCATTAGTCGCTGTTATTTGTAGATATCTTTTATCTGATAGGTCCCATTGCCAAATACTGTCAAGTTTTACGAGCCCGATGTAGAAAGCAGACTTGCTAGTACTATCTGTTGTTTTGCTACCAACACGCACCTGTAATAGTAAACTTCATTATGTTAAATAAACACAGTACAGGTTTAGTACAATACAGGGTGTGCCAAAAAAAACAACCCACCAGATTTTTTGCTGTAGCAACCGCAAATCTCAACCGATTTGAACGAATCCTTTTTTAAATGAAAGATAAATAAATTCTTGAAAGCTTGATGTACAGTTGTTTTAGATAGCCTGCTTAGTTCCTGAGATATTTGCCCTCAAAGTCAAAACAGAGATTTTGGCAGTGAACAAGAGTGATAAACACAACCCAGCAGATTTTTTACTTTTGCAACCATGAATCTTAGCCGATTTGAATGAATCCTTTTTTGAGTGAAAGATTGATAAATTCTTCAAAGATTGGTGCAATTTTTATTGAGATTCACTGCTTGGTTCTTGAGATATTTGCCCTCAAAGTCGAAACAGATTTTGGCAGAGAACAAGAGCGATTCCGTTGCACTTCATAATAAAGCAGATTCCTACTTCTGGGGGCTAATGACACTTTACTGTTGAAGTGAACTGAGTTTGTGTGTCACCAGTAAAGCCTCCAATAACCCTCACCAGTAGCAGGAATCGGTTTTATTATGAAGTGCAGCGGAGTAATAAAAAATCCCTCTTGTTCACTGCCAAAATCACTGTTTTGATGTTGAGATTGAATATCTCAGGAACTAAGCAGAGTGCATTAATAAACTTACATCAATCTTTCAAGAATTTATTTATCTTTCATTTAAAAAACGATTCATTGAAATCCGTTGAGATTTGCGGTTGCTACAGCGAAAAATCTGCTGGGTTGTTTTTTTTTGGCGCACCTTGTACATACAGGTTGTCCTAAAAAACGGGAATTTACTTCTAGCTTTAGTTATATCCTTAGCTTTCGGTCTCAGTTGAAAGAGCTTGCCATGGCCGATCGAAGGGTTGGTTGTGGGCCAAAAGTAAACCACTGAGTCAGGTAAACTTTAGCAGACTGCGATTTTTTTCTGTTTTCAATTTTTAATGCTTTTGTCATGACTTTTACCTAAAATTCGGAATGGAAAGTGTATACTGAGTTTGGAGAAATTGAGCGTGCCTCCAGTAACCATGATTCAAGAGTTGAATGCTAGGAGCGGCTGGAAGAGGTGCTTAGGGCACTTAGAGGCATTCTCTTCTCACTATACCTACTTGTAGACTTGGGCTTGGCTTAGCGCTTCTCCATCAAGTATAGCATTTAGATCTTGAACAATTGTTACTGGAGGAACGCTGAGTTTTCTCCAAACTCACCTTAGCACACACTTTCCATTCAGATTTTGTTGTAAAAACCTTGATAAAAGAATTTAGAGTCAGTCTCTGGGCCAATGGAGTTTCAGTATTCAGACCCAAAATTGAAACCTTGATTTGACGATGCTTCAGTCCAACGATACTAGCTGTGTGAAAATCGGCTACTAACTATGGGACAAAAAATTGGGATACAATCAATTTATTTCTTACTAATGAGGGTTGGCACTTCAAAATTGCGTGTCTTAGGTAACTTTTTGAGTAATTTAAGAATTTTGTCCCAAAATTATTTTTTTCGTCCTTTCAGACCACTTACTTTACTTAGCAATCTGAAATAAAAACCTACATTATGGGGTTCCAGACGAGCTAGAGGGGTCGAAAGAGGGTTGAAAATTCTTAAACTACGTTAAAAGTTACCTAAAACCCCCAATTTTGAAATCCCAGCTCGCATTAGTAAGAAAAAAATTGTATCCCAAATTTTTGTCCTATAGTTCAAGCGGACAGATTTTCAGAGTGCTATATTTTTGGACTGAAGCGTTAAGTCGGGAATTCCTTTTCAGGCATTTGATAACTCACTAATATGTGCTGTATTAGTGCACCAGGCTACAGCGATGACCGTCACCAGATGAGACCGAAAGCTAAAAAGATCTGTCTGCGCAAACTAAAGCTGGAAGTAAATTTTTGGTTGTTTGGACAACCTGTACAGTCTATAGTAGACAAAAATGTACCTTAGATAAAAGATGTTCACACCCATTTTGCGACCTTTACTAACACAGTTCGTTCAAGGTCATTTCTTTATCAATTTGGCTACATTTTAGGTTTTATTAACAAGATAACTGGGTGTCTTTTATGTAAGTTTGGCGCTGAACTTCCAAGTCCTGCCGAAAACTGAAAATAGGGTAGTCCACTCAAACTCTAATTTTCGTCTAGTCTTTGCAGTATGATTGGTGTTATCATTCATTGGGCATATCATACTGACTGGGCAACCTGGCTTAAATGACACTTAAATTGAAGCGTTCAGGCGAAGAAGTGCCTCAGTCCATAAATAGATGAAACGAGAAAAACGCCTTGAAAGATTTCAACCAGCCTGAAATATATTGTGCAAAATGTTATGCCCTAAAGTGTATTAGGCCAAAAGAGGCCCATACCAGTGTTCAACTTATTTCTGGCCCAATACGCATTACGCAGAAATGCCCAAACTGTAGACAGAAGCCGTAGTAATATTGCAAATATAATGAACTTCAAATGCGTATGCGTATATGCATTCCGAAATGCGTAATGATTATGCGATGTACATTGTATGTGTGCGATGATGTAAATGTACTTTGCGTGATGACGTGCGGAATGCGTAAACGGATGCAACAGTAGTGTCGTGCCCAATGACAACACCAATCATTGCGTCAAGTTTCAAAGCTATACTCTTTGAATTACCCAAAAATAGAATTTCCGTGGACTACCCTAAATTTCAGTTTGTCGCTCTTAAAGCCAGCACCAGCTAGAATTGTTTTAACCGAACTTGTGCAATATTTATCCAGTTATTTTGTTAAAGAATCCTGAAAATTTGAGACAAATCGGTAAAGAAATGAACGAGAACGATTCGGTTCAGTACAGATCAAAAAAAGGGAGTGACTTTTTTATCTATACTCATACATACTTATTCCATCCGGGAGGGGGGAGGGGGGTATGGCCGGCCGGCCGGCCGAAGGGGTGGTATGGGCCGGCGAGGGGAGGGGGTAAAGCCCCCTTACCCCCGCGGTCCATGTATGTCTATACTATACTGTACATGAACTAAGGTTGTGCTCTGACCGAAATTTTCGGCCCGGATTTCGGTAAAGTGGCTGGTCTGAAATAAGTCAAACTTGGCATTTTTTGGCTCTTTCTCATAATTTTTCCTTATTCAGAATCAGTTCTGCTGTTTAACTAATTACCCCGTTATTATTTTTTAACAAAATCAAAGAAAACCAGGTCGAAGATACATTAATTTGTAAAAATATTAGAGAATAACGTTAAAGACACACTGAAATCGCAAGAAAATAGACAAATGTGCCCTCTGTCTATTTAACAATTTTCTCTAGAATTCGTACCACCCCTGCTGGCTGACTTGTGGGGCGGGGCGGTCCCAAAAGGGTGCACATCTCTATTATGAACAAATACGTACCATAAGACTTTTTCAGGCTATTATATCGAAACCATAAACGTACCAGGGCAGGGGCCTATCCGTTGATCATGACCCCTGCTGGTAGAGTTGTAAACAATTTTTAAGGTCTTTGTGCTTTTTTAAATTTTTTATTTCCAACATTTTTTCATTATTTGTTGCGTGAAATTTGTCTAGACGATGCAAGGATGCATCAGAAGCAATTTTAAATACAAAAGCTGATACTTTGGTTCAAACATACGGTAGCGTTACAGCCTAAAAATCGATATTCTGCATGCAATATCACATTAGTGGCTACTACGCCTCAAAACCTATTTTCAGGCCTAGAATTGGCGTAAAACTGCCAGAACTGCACTACTAATTAATAGGGTTCCGACGATATATCGATATCGATATCGAAAAGTCGATATATCGACCCTTTTTCCAATATCGATATCGATATTTTCGATATTTTATGTGCGGAAAAGTAGGAAAAACAACAATACTGACACCAAGTATATTTCTTTGGACCACTAAAACTAAACAGTTTTTCTGGACAACTCGGAAATCGACGGTATAGTCAAAGCCTAACAGTGGCATGATACCTCTCAGAAACATCAATTTCTTGGCATTCTCAGCTTTCTGACATCAACACTTAGGTCTACAACAACACTGAAGAGCTGCTCAGTCTGCACACTTGAAGCAGGAGGACAGAAGCAGACATGGGCTAGCATTTCAGCTGAGGGGTCATAAATTTTTAAATCCTGGGGAGATACCACCGGCTGATGGGTGGTTGAAAAAAAATGCAAAAAAATGTAAGCAAAAATGTCCGATTTTTTACTAAAATCAATGTTTTTGTCCTATTTGTGATTAAAACAAGTTAACCTACACTATTCTGTAAGAGCTCATTTATGCCTAATGAGGATGGTGCATCGGCCTGAGGGTTCAACCTTTTCGTTGAAGGGCTTCAGAAGGGCCACTAGCTTTTCTGCGATTCTCTATGTACTTAATTGATATCAGATCGCTGATTGCATTGCATTGCGCTCTTTCAAATTCTCAGATTTTCCTGCATTACTGTAAATATCGATATCGATATCGATATCGATATCGATCGATATTGAGCTGAAAATATCGATATCGAATATCGTCGAATTTTGATATCGTCGGAACACTACTAATTAATAGCTGAAGCTAAATTCAGCGATTTCCCTACCAAATTTCCAAACTTTGAATAATATAAAATCTTTTCGAAATAGGGCTTCAAAAAGTTTTTTAAACCGTTTCTTGCGAAAAAGCCTGACAACACTACGTGCTGGTGTCGCATTCATAGAGGATGTCTGTAATGGTTAAGCATAGCAAGTTTCGTTGATCCAAAAGTCTTCCCATTTGTGGAGGTGACCCAATTATGGAGATCCGATTAATCGAGGTTCTACTGTTCTATACTCTATTTTCGTACTGTCAACTTACGTTATAGAATGAACTTTCCTCCGAGAGCAATTTTGATACGGTGCTTGTTATCTCGTTCTTGGAAAAGCCTTCAAATGTCGCCACTTTCGCCTCCGGTACAACATTACAACTGTGGCTGTTATAGTTGGCTTTGGTTGCATTGAGATAGTAGCAACGAGAGAAGTCTTCATATTGCATGAAGTAGGTATGGATAGTTGGGATAGTTTCAAGCGATTTGCATAAGGATGCTGCATCTGAAAGGCTTTTGATTAGTTGAAGTAATAAAGACAATCTGGTAACCTTTGTCATATATGTAACAGGTCGGGCCGGGCCGCGGGTTAGAAGGGGTAGGGGTTTATGCCAGGAGGGTTTTTGTCCAGAGAGGGGGTTTAAAATTCTTAAATGGGGTTTCAGAAACGCAAATTATGGTTCCGAAACCCGATTTAGTGCTTCATAAACCCAAATTTTAAAGTTCCTGAACCCAGGTGCACGACGGTTGCCCCCCCGGTCAGTTGCCCACAGACAATTGCTTCCCCGACAATTGCCTATGTATGTACTGTACATACGTAGTGTGCGATGAAAGTTAGTCTTTAGTTAGCGATGTGGTTACCTACCAATCGTCAGAAATTCGATATTACTGCAAATTTTTGCCAATTGAACAATCAGCCATAGTATGCTTTACAAAAGGAGTGGAAGTTTAGAAGTTTATCTAAGTAATTCATATACATTCCCGAGGAGTACGCCAGGCTTAGGCTTAATGCTTACACTGATAATGCAATCATTGGGGGAAAACTGTATGGGGGCAATCATTGAGGGAGCAATTATCAGGGGGACAAATTGACAGGGGCAATTGTCGCGTAGCCCCCGAACCCTATTTACGGTCTCTAGAACTGTAATTAAGGCTCCGAAACCCTAATCTGGGCTTCTGGAACCCTGTTTACAGATAACTTTTGTGCTAACGTATTGTTCAAGTTGATATCCGTTTGCCTCTCAATCGAAGTGATTAATAAAATCTGATGAGATGCTTTCTTGTTTTCACAACGTAAGCAATAAACAACCTGCAGTTGAAACTACATCAGTGGCCATGATGGCAGTGGTTGGACTAGTGGAGCTAGTAGTAGAAGAAGTTGTGGTTGTTGGTGTTGTGGTGGATGTTGTTGTCGTTGTTGGTGTTGTGGTGGTAGACGTTGTTGTTGTTGTCGTTGTTGATGAAGTGGTAGACGTTGATGTAGGCGTTGTAGTTGTGGTAGAAGTTGAAGTTGGTACTGTTGTTGTGGATGTAGTGGTGGTGTATAATGACTCATGCAAGTTGCACAGTGCCGGCATTTTATCGTCGCAGTTACTAGCGTAAGCGTTCATAGAGTTGTCTGTATTGCTCCTCAATACAGCACACTCCCCATTCCTCTGATTTGGTTCATTTGGCGCCCAAAATATATCCTGCTGCTGCTCTGACATGGGAATGTCATCGAAGTTTGGAAATTTCCAAACCCACTTCTCACTATTGCTATTGTATCGCAAACTAATGTGAACGCTGGTGGTTCCATGTCTCATTGTCTAGAACATGTGACATTAAGCAATTATCAACTAAAATTCGATCAGCTTGGAAACAACCTCTCCCCATTTTTGCTGAATTGCTCCAAGCATCTGTATAAATTCTGTCTCGGTTTCAATCGACTCAAAAGTTGCCAAGGTGAAGACACTGCCACCACCATATTCTTCGCAAGTTTGCTTGAATGCTTCATCGAAAGTTATGGGTAGCATGGCAGCAATGAGGCATTTACTGACGTCTGTGACATAGAGCGAACTTGAGTGCTTAGCGCATGCTTCTTTGAGGGCTGAAGTAGCAATAAAAGTCATTTATTTACTGACCTTCCATTTTGTAATAGATGTACTTCAATTCAACACTGCCTAGGCTCAAAGCTCATGAAGTTTGGTTGAAGCCATGGTTCTCAGCTTCAAAAGGGAATAATCGGATACCGATATGCCGGATGTCAGCTACAGTTGGTAGGTATACCTGAACCTGAACCCTGGGTATCGTGAAAAAAAAGTTCCTACCTAGCAAATACTACTGTTAGGTCAGTACCTACTTTTCAGGTTTTTTCTTGTGTGTCTTCGAGTGTGAAGAAAGAAACTGTGGCTCGTATTTTCATACTAAAAGACAGAAGCTTTGAATAACGCTTCAAACTCCTTTCCTAACAAGTACTAGTACCCTAATTTTAGCCAAAATTTTCCAAAATATCGTCACAGGGAGTCAATTCTGAACGTCCTCGCTTAGACATGTGAGAAGACATTGCTAAAACTGCCTCCTCCTGTCAATCATAAGTTTGGCTACATCCACATGGCCTGTTAACGAAATAATACTATCGCATAAGTACAGTACGTTAACTTTTTTGTTGTATTTTGCCCAGGGATTTTGCCTTAGCAATTGTCGGAAAAATTGAGCACCAAATTTCGTGTTGGCAAAACCAGGATTTTCTTCAAAAATCCAATCTGAAGCGTACTACTGCATGTATTTGTAGTACCGGTATTGATTAAAATCATCAAATTTTGAGTAAAATGAATTATTGCAGCCAGTTTATGCTAATCTGACATGAGCACAATGATTTCTTAAAGCGGATACTGCAATTTCGATATTGTTTCAATGAGAATCTGAACCTGAAACCTGGGTACTTTTGAAAAATGTACCTGAACCTGAAATTGAATTTTAGAGATACCTGAACCTGGACTTACCTGAAAATTTGGAGTACCTACCAACTGTAATATCATCTACTTTTAATTGAAAAATGCTATGTTAAAATTTAGCTATTTTTCATTTCAATAAATGCTGGATTAGTTTAAAAAATCAGTAAGCAAAACTTGTAAACATAATACAAAAGACGCAAAAAAAACGAAAAAAAACAAAAAAATTGAACCGTTGAGGCAAAAATGATGAAAAATCACAATATGTTCGTTCGGTAAGAAATTAAAAGTTAACAAGAATTTTGAACTTTAAAACTTTAAATTATAGTTATTATTTAAATTAATCTGAGTACTTTTAAATTATTATTATTATTTAAATTAAATCATTAAAATGAGAATTTCGAAAAATGGCGAAAAATTCAAATTAACCCTAATAATTAACGTACATGCAGTTTAGCGGTTACCCTCTGAAACCGTTTTACCGTTTTACAGGTTTAGAAACTCTGAATAGGGTTTCAAAAAAATCCCCCCCCCCTAAAATCCGGCTGGAGGAATTTTATCGGAAAATCAGGTATTAGAGAAATTTTCCTAACTGCATGTATTCAGGTCATAGATAATGGTCATAGTTGCCATTGCCAGCCATTTGACATTTGAAAAATTGGAAAGCCGTGACTTAAATGGTAGCTCCCTTTTTAAAGGTTAAAAGATTGTAATCTAAACGTTCATCTGAGTGACATTGTGAAAATGCAAGCGGGTGGCTTCAAATCGCAATTCTACGTACAGTACATGCACTGGGCGTAAACGCAACTAAAACTATAAGACCAGTTCTCTGATTTCTGCACTTTAGAGAGCTGCAAGCTAAAAATTATGTACGTAATGAGATCGCCAACTCCCTCCCCGTGCTAGTACCGTACTAGTGATTTGGCGAACCACTTCGTGCCATTAGTATTTTCCCACGGCCTCCATCACCAACCCCTCCCACTGATACCGCCCGCAGAAAGCGAGCTAACCACAGAGCCAAGCCAAAGACGTGACTAACCGACCAACCAACCGCACAGTAACGAATAAGCTTTGTTTACTAACTCACTTTGTAGTTTAGCGGAGTGCACAGTAGCCATTGCCATGATGAACGTCAACCAGTCCATGCTCGCAGGTTCAACAGATTTGAAGCCGCAGTAGTTAGCGTTTTGTTCAGTTGACAGATTATGCACAGGGTGTGCCAAAAATCAACCCAGCAGATCTTTTACTCTACCAACCGAAAATCTCTATCGATATTTAAGTGAATCTTGTCTTAATGAAAGACAAATATATTTATTGAAAGATTGTTGAAACTTTTATTACGATACTCTATTTGGTTCCTGAGATATTTGCCTTCAAAATAAAAACAGTGATTCTGGCAACGAACAAGAACGATTTTTATAAGAGCGGTGGGTTTTCTTCAGTAGGGCGGCACACGACCAAATCTGACCCCCAATTTTATTGGCTCATTTGAAAGTCCTATAGGGATGTTTAAAATGTAAGTATTTCCGGGATTTACCCACTACTGGCTTAGAAAAGTGGGAAAACGCCAGGAGCACGATTTTGGACGTTTACGGAAATCGTCATTTCTCTGAAACCTTAGGCCTATGGGGCCCAAACTTTAAGCAACTTTTTTCGCGGATCAGGCTGGTATCAAAAAAATTCAGGGGCCTTACGCCGACTTTATTGCTGTGGAGAGGTGCCATACGCCAACTAGGTGCTAAACGCCTACTTGGGTGGTGCTTTGCGACGACTGAACAGGTGCCAAACGCTGACTACACCTTAGGTGCCTTACGCCCACTGAGTGGGTGATAAACGCCGACTCAGCATTTGCGATACGCCGACTTGTAACTTTTTTACCTGATAGCTGCCTCTGTGTGTGTCTGTGTATTTGTGCGTAGTACATAAGTCTATGCGGAGTACATAAGTCATAAGTATAGGACTTGAGACGCGCACTCGTAGGCCTATTTCCTCAGAGAATTTCAATTTGTTTGTCTTAGTTTGTAAAGGGGCGTGCTGAAGAAAGAGTTGCATTTTCATTTTATCGACAAAATTATACGTTTATTCTAAGTAAAGAGCTCCTCGAATTTCAAGGTTGCACTTAAAATCTACCTGGATTTCAAGAATTCGTTCGATCGAATTAAAAGTTTTCTGCTCTAATTTGATCATCAGGATTGCAGCGCACTAAAATGCTGTCCAAAAAAGGAGCGACCTGGCGGTTTTTGCGAATAACTTTTTATGGAGGCGTTGGAGCGACTTGGGCCTCAGGACGAAAGTTGTAGACAAGGTCGAGCTCCGGCCTGGGGTAAATCCTAATCTGTGCTACGTTTACTCTGAACACTAATTTGCGCAACGTAAAAAATGAGCTTTTTCCTTAAAAAATCTTCCTTCCCACCCGACATAGGCCAGACGCCTCGAGACGACCCAGATTTTTTCGAGTACCCCTTCGAGATATTTCTGACAAGCAGTTTTTTTAGCAAATTTTTGCGATTTTTAGACACAAAAATTGTCGAAATCGCCTCTAAAACAGCACTTTTTAGCTGTATTTGAGCCCAAATTACCGATTTTGACGATTTTTAACCGAAAAATTGCGATTTTTGAGCGTTTTTTAGTGCCTAGAATTTTGGTCTCAGATCCTCCGGCCGGCGCCAGACCCCTAAACCCCGCCCCCTTCGGCGTTACATTCATGGTACCATACCATATCCAGTGCCACTAGCCTACGTAGGTACGTACCGGTACCATATACATGTATAGTGACAGTGTACCATAAACGGCGTTAAGTGCCAAACTGAATATGTTAAAATAGATGTCAAATGAACACCGACTGTGCATGTTCGAACATCAGCGACCCCCTAGAATTGAGGCTACACCCCTCAAAGTACCGTACGTAGATTTGGCAGCCACTTTTTGGCCAATTTTTTTATCTCTCACAGTCTCTACTCAAACGATCAACATTCTCCCAAACCAGAAGGAAAGGAATCCAGCTAAACCGAGTTCATATTAGTAATCAGCGAGTGAAGCAGCAAAAGAATAACTCGTTTGTTTTTGATTCTGAGGAAAAAAATTTTTGTGACAGCCTTCAAATCACAAAACACCAAGGCCCTAGAGATGTTCACGGGCCGGACATGCCCGTTGAGGATTTCCGGCGGGCCGGGCCAGGCATGCAAAAGCAGAAATATTAGAAATAAAATGAAAATGAAAATTAAGCGGAAAATATAAATTTACGCTGTTTTTGTGTTTCAAATTTTCAAAGGTTAGCTTAATTTTAGCTCATAATTCGAAAACTCCAACCAAATTTTCAAAACTTTAGTCTTAGAAAGCAAAAACCGACGGGCCGGACAGGGCCGGACCTGATTTTGATACCCGGCGGCCACGCATGCTTCTTCTGAACGCCAAAAAAAGGTGCCCGTGCACATCTCTATCACGCCTTGTGGGCCTTAACTTGCATCCGAAATATGTTACTTTTGTTCGGCCTTTAGTCTTTGTTTAAAAATATTCACGCGTTAACTGGCAGATCTTCAATCAATCGATCAATCAATCAGTCCTTCCGGGTTTCCTTCTGGAGGCGTGGTGTACAGCGCCTAGAGAAATGAGTGAATGTTGATCGTTAGATTGGAGACTGCTAGAAGTAAAAAAATTGGCCCAAAATGGCTGCGGACGCAACTTTGAAGGGGTGTACTGTAGCTGCGTTTCCAGGGGCTCGCTGGTGTTAGAACATGCACCATTGGTGTTCATTTGACATCTAGTTTAACATATTACCAGCCGGATTCGCGAAAAAAGATGCTTAACCACCTTCCCTTAAAGCTAAGTTGACTTTCTCGCAAAGTGAGGTGCATGTTAAATCCTGTAGATTAAACGAAAAAATATACTTTATATTTTTTTACTCTGATCTGATTGTGCGTGGTTTGGGCTAACTGCTGCAGCTTCCGATTTAGCCTTGCACCGTGCCTTTTCACTGGATAGTGGTTGGATTGAGTCCAATTCGACACGTCCCAGAATGACTCAACGGCAGTCTGAAAAATAAACCTAAGAAAAAGAATCTTTTGCTGTAGCCGTTAACAAAACCACCTGTTAGGGGTTGTTTTCAAGCAGGACTGAACAAGTTGAAGGTTCGTAACGGACTGATCAAGTCCAGTTAGATGTTGAACAGAAAGACCATGTGTGACTGGCCTCTGTTGGTGGCTACTAACGTAGGTACCGATTCGATTCTAATTCTAATCCTAATCACGCTGATCTAGAACTTATATGCCATTCATTTCTGGCTTTTAAAGTTAGACTCTTAATCATAGCGTGCAATCAAAGTGCACTTTTTAAACCTGATGCAACAAAAATATTCCAGACTTCATTATTCGGTGACAAAAACAGTTGTCGCACGCACAGAGCCTTAAAATATCAAATACATCACACTGCGTCTGGCCGAACTTTTTTCTTTGAAGACAGAACAGATTCAATGTTCAACATCTATTAAGCATAGACTGGTTCAAAAAATGCAAGCGAAGCAAGTCACAGAATAAAGTAAGAAAAGCCTAAACCGAAAACAAAAAGCCACCTGTCCTAAAAGCAGAACATTCACTTTGCGCCCGGCATTTTACAGAATGCATAGAGAACTGCTATAGCAATGCAACTTCCAAAGGCTCCAAAGAACACCGGTATCCACAAATCCCAGTTTATGAAGGATCTGTTCGGCGGTTCGGTGGCAGGTGGCGGTCTGGTGTAGGTTCTCTTTGACTGGGTCGTCCAATGTCGACTGCTAATCTGTTTCACTGTTGTCCGCTTTGAAGTCACCCTTCTGCTTCTTGTTGTTCTTGTTGTTTTCGGTTGACCGTTGGTTGTTTTGCTTGGTGTTTGAGCTGGAGCGTTGGTCTGTTTTGTAGTTGGGTTTTGAACAACAGTGGTCGTTCCACTGGCTTTGCTGGAATCCGTTGAACTCTTAGCTGTTTGTGAGCTTGAAGATTTGGTTGATGTTATTTTAGCAGTAGTGGTAGTCTGGTCTGCTAAACACACAGACTTTGTTTTATTTTTCAACAAACCTGCAAAAATCCAACCCTCATCCAACTGACAAAGGGCGAACAGTTGCTCGCTACAGCCTTGGTCAACTATGTTTGTCTCTCCAGCTTCGTATTTCAAAGCTCCACAATTACTGACTCCTTTCCCTGCAGCATCGTCTGGCTCTCCTGTTACGAAAACTGCATTAGTGTTCGGTATAGGAAGATTGTTCTGTGGCAAAAGCCAAAACCAGGTATCTCCTGTTTGTTGAAGTCCAATAAAGTAAGCGTAGCTGTTATCCGATGCTTGACTGCCTGTTTTGTGCTGCAAAGTTGTAAATTTCATCTTTAAACTTCAATCACACTGTGTCTACTTGAGCCAGCGGTAGTAAAATCTCAGTAGCAACCGTTCCAATGACTTCCTTGCCATAAATTTGAATATCATCAAAAGTGGCTAGTCGTCCTTTTGAACCGCAGCTGAATGCTTCTGCTTTGTCGAATGTGGTCTTGGTCCGGTTCAAAAAGTAACACCGGTCCTTGCCGTGCTGTTGTAAGAATACTGATGATAGTATACCAGTGGTCTCAAGCTCGTCACAGATCGACTTCTTAGCTGAAACATTTCTTTAGATTTACGTGAATTTTCAATTTTATCTACTTACCCAACACAACTTGAGTGCTGGTTTCTGTAGTTGTAATTTCCTTGTTCAGTCTTGTGCTCAGTGTTGACATAGATGAGGTACTAGGAGTTGCAACTGTGGTAGAGGTGCTTTCTGCTGTAAACTTTCACAGTTGTCATAGAATAATACAGCTGTCTTACCAGTTATTGTTGTAGTCGTAACCTCATCAAGCTGACACATAGCATACAACTGATCTTCACACAGTTGGTCACTTATTTTTGAACTCTCAACAGCATAGTTCACTGCCCCACAAGCTCCTCCATCTGGTTGTCCAGTACCAAAGACAGCTACTGCAAGCTGATTTCCTTGAGGAAGCAGCCAATTCCATTTATCGTCAATCTGCTGAAGTCCAATAAAATAGGCCTGAGTGCCATCTGAGGTTTGACTGCCTGACTTGTACTATAAAAGGCACTGCATTATAATCCTTTGCTGAAAGAATGAATGTATCACTTACTTGGTCATACAATTGCAGAAGTCGACTGACGACATGACCGATTAAGGATGCAGCAGGGAAAGGGAGATCATTGAAGGTCACCAGCCTAGACCCTGGCAGACTGCAGCCAGACGTTTTTGCATTGTCAAAGGTAGTTTTGGTGCGGTTCAGATAGTAGCAACGCTCTCGACCAGCTTCACTCAGAAATTCACTAGCAATCACATCAGTGCTTAGTTGCTCACACAACGACTTCTTTGCTGAAACATTGGATGGAGCAGTCGGTTTTTGTGCAAATTCAATCCCAAAACTAACATTGGGTCACAGTTTGAGTTGTTGATGTTGTAGATGTTGTGCTTACTGTTGTTGGTGCCGGTGTCACAACCACAGGGTCGGAAAGTTGACACACAGCAAACAATTTATCCTGACATGTCTGGAAGCTGATTGTGTTTCCTGTCAAAGATGCACAGCGGTCTGAGACATCTGTCTGCTCTGAACCAAACACAGCACTGACACTTGACACATTTTCGTTGCCATTTGGGTGCAGCCAAAACCAGTCTCCGTTGGCCCCCATCTTTTGCAACCCAATGAAGTATGCTGAACCCCTATCTGCTGTTTGACTCTCTGCTTTGTACTGAAATCAGTCATATTAGTCTTGATCTAGTCATCGTTTTACGATCAAATAAAGCTCACATGTTCCCAGGCTCTCCATAGCTGGCCAACTAAATGATTGAGTCCAAAGCCTGTGAAACTCTCAAACGTTGCTAGTCTGGCTTTTGGTCCAGCAGTGCAAGTGCTCTCTCCTCTGTCGTTAAATATCATTGCAGTGCGATTCAAATAAAAACAGCACTTCCATTTCCCATTTCCCATATTGATAAATTTGGTTGGAGTCGCTGGAGTGTTCACTCCTTCGCAAAGAGACTCTATTGCTGCAGTAAAATTCAGTTTTGAGGAAAACTGAAACCTTAAATCGATAAGTACGGTACTTTGTTCTGAACTTCTTTCAGAAGTAGTAGCTGTTACAGTTGAAGTGGTTTTGGTGGTAGTAGTGGTGGTACTTGTGGCGATAAACTGATCCACTTGACACATGGCATACAATTCGTCCTGACATTCCTGGGCACTGGTTTGAGACATTGTGGTTAAGCCTCCACAAGTTCCTCCATCAGGTTGTTCAGGGACCCCAGATTGCGCAGGTTTGTTTCCTTCGGGCAACAGCCAATTCCATTTGTTCACAGTCTTCTGAAGCCCTATGAAGTACGCGTAGCTATTATCGGATGCTTGGCTTTCTGTTTTGTACTGCAAAATGCTAATCTTATTGGCTAGTGATATGTACGTGCTACAGGCATTGTTACTTGCTCCCACTCTTTCAAAATGAACTCTGCTACCATAGATATCTGGAACGCCATTTGAAATTCATCAAACGTAGCCAATCTAGCTCCTGGTATGTTGCAGCTGTGTGTCTTGACAGACTCAAAGTTTGCCTTGGTGCGGTTGAGAAAGTAGCAACGCTCCATTGTACCTTGTGCTGCCCACTTCGTTTTAATGATGTCACTCTCTAGGTCTTGACACATGGAACTTTTAGCTAAAAATTTCAGGAACTTTTCTTTGATATCGTTTTAGAAGCTCAGCTGAGATTGACTTACATTTTGTAACTTTTAGAGTGGTAGATGGCGTGACAGTGGTAGATATAGTTGTGGAAGGGGTAGTAATAGTAGACTGTGTTTTAGCTGAGGAGCTACCTTGTGCAACGCTGCTGCTTGACAGACTGGTAGAAGTTGTAGTTGATGCTGATTCAGTGTTTTCAGTTGATAAAGTGGTGCTGGGGCTATAGGTTGTAGTTGATGTTTTGCCAGTTGTAATTGATGGTACAGTAACTCTGTCTGTACTTGTAGATGGTACTGTAGTAGTAGTTGATGCCGTCGTTGAAGTAGTGGTGGTGGTGATGAACTGATCCACTTGACAAATGGCATACAGTTCGTCCTGACATTCCTGGGCACTGGTTTGAGACATTGTGGTTAAGCCTCCACAAGTTCCTCCATCAGGTTGTTCAGGGACCCCAGATTGCGCAGGTTTGTTTCCTTCTGGCAACAGCCAATTCCATTTGTTCACAGTCTTCTGAAGCCCTATGAAGTATGCGTAGCTATTATCGGATGCTTGGCTTTCTGTTTTGTACTGCAAAATGCTAATCTTATTGGTTAGTGATATGTACGTACTACAGGAACTGTTACTTGCTCCCACTCTTTCAAAATGAACTCTGCTACCATAGATATCTGGAATGCCATTTGAAATTCATCAAACGTAGCCAATCTAGCGCCTGGTATGTTGCAGCTGTGTGTCTTGACAGACTCAAAGTTTGCCTTGGTGCGGTTGAGAAAGTAGCAACGCTCCATTGTACCTTGTGCTGCCCACTTCGTTTTAATGATGTCACTCTCTAGGTCTTGACACATGGAGCTTTTAGCTGTAAATTTCAGCAGCTTTTTCATTGATATCGTCTTTTTTAGAGACTCGGCTGAGATTGACTTACATTTTGTAACTTTTAGAGTGGTAGATGGCGTGACAGTGGTAGCTATAGTTGTGAAAGGAGTAGTAATAGTAGACTGTGTTTTAGCTGAGGAGCTACCATATGCAACGCTGCTGCTTGACAGAGTGGTAGAAGTTGTAGTTGATGCTGATTCAGTGTTTTCAGTTGATAAAGTGGTGCTGGGGCTATAGGTTGTGGTTGATGTTTTGCCAGTTGTAATTGATGGTACAGTAACTCTGTCTGTACTTGTAGATGGTATTGTAGTAATAGTTGATGCCATCGTTGAAGTAGTGGTGGTGGTCATGAACTGATCCACTTGACAAATGGCATACAATTCGTCCTGACATTCCTGGGCACTGGTTTGAGACATTGTGGTTAAGCCTCCACAAGTTCCTCCATCAGGTTCTGCTGGGACCCCAGATTGCGCAGGTTTGTTTCCTTCGGGCAACAGCCAATTCCATTTGTTCGCAGTCTTCTGAAGCCCTATGAAGTATGCGTAGCTATTATCGGATGCTTGGCTTTCTGTTTTGTACTGCAAAATGCTAATCTTATTGGCTAGTGATATGTACGTGCTACAGGCATTGTTACTTGCTCCCACTCTTTCAAAATGAACTCTGCAACCATTGATATCTGGAATGCCATTTGAAATTCATCAAACGTAGCCAATCTAGCTCCTGGTATGTTGCAGCTGTGTGTCTTGACAGACTCAAAGTTTGCCTTGGTGCGGTTGAGAAAGTAGCAACGCTCCAATGTACCTTGTGCTGCCCACTTCGTTTTAATGATGTCACTTTCTAGGTCTTGACACATGGAACTTTTAGCTAAAAATTCTTATTGAAATTTTCTTAACGTTGTTTTAAGAAATTCAGCTGAGATTGACCTTACATTTTGTGACTGTCGCAGTTGGTGTTTGTGTTGTTGTAGTAGTGGTTGGGTTTGTTGTGGTTGTAATTGTCGTTGGTGTTTGTGTAGCAGTAGCAGTTGGACTACTTGTGATTGTAATTGTCGTTGGCGTTGTAGATGTAGTTGAACTTGTAGCTGTGGTAATTGTCGTTGGTATTTGTGTAGTAGTAGTAGTAGTAGTAGTTGGACTTATAGTTGTAATTGTCGTTGGCGTTGTAGTTGTAGATGTAGTTGAACTTGTTGCTGTTGTAATTGTTGTTGGTGTTTCTGTTGTAGTAGTAATTGGACTTGCTGTGGTTGTAGTTGTTGTTGGACTTGTTGTAGTTGTAATTGTGGTTGGTGTTTGTGTTGTAGTAGTAGTAGTTGTAGCTGGACTTGTTGTCATCATAGCTGTGGTTTTTGGGTTGGTAACTGTAGTTTGACTTATTGTAGTTGTAGTTGGAGTTGTTGTGGTTGCAGTTGTGGCTGGTGATGTGATTGTGGTTGAAGTTGTGGTTGTAATTGTAGTTGAACTTATGGTGGAAGTTGTGGCTGGAGTTGTGATTGTAGTTGTAGTTGGACTTGTTGTCATTGTAGTTGTGGTTGGAGTGGTTGTAGCTGTAAGTACTGTACTAGTTGCTGTTAGTGCAGTAGGTACCACAGTATTCAGAACAGTTGCAGCTGTATTTTCATCAGTTTCGGTCGCAACAGTTGTATTTTGGCTTATACTAGTAGCGATTGTTGTTTCGTCGTCATCATCACAACAAACGGTTAAAGGTTTGCTACTTGTTGAAGTCGATGAAACAGCTGGCATAGTAATTGTGGTTTGTTCTATAGTGGTTGCTTCACTTGTCTGTGTTTGACTTATAGGTGTTTCTGTAGTCGCAAATGCAGATGCAGCCACTGTTGATGCAATTGTGCTTGCATTTTCTGTAGGTAATGCTGTTGCAGTTTTATCGGCTGGAGCTGTTGTGGATGGCATAGCAATGGGTGCAGTTGTAGTTGCACTTGTACTTGGACTAGTTGTGGTCGTAACTGTGGTTGGGGTTGTAACTGTAGTTTGACTTTTTGTAGTTGCAGCTGGAATTGTTGTGGTTGCAGTTGTGGCTTGAGTTGTAGTTGTTGTTGTGGTTGGTGTGGTTGTAGTTGTAGCTGGTGTTGTTGTAGTTGTTGTAGTTGGTGTCGTTGAAGTTGTAGATGGTGTAGTTGTAGTTGGTGTAGTTGTAGTTGTAGTTGGTGTGGTTGTAGTTGTAGTTGGTGTGGTTGTAGTTGAAGTTGGTGTGGTTGTAGTTGGTGTGGTCGTTGTTGTAGTTGGTGTGGTCGTTGTTGTAGTTGGTGTGGTCGTTGTTGTAGTTGGTGTGGTTGTAGTTGTAGTTGGTGTAGTTGTAGTTGTGGTTGTGGTGGTAGTAGTAGTTGTTGTTGGAGTTGGAGTAGTAGTGGTAGATGCTATAGTTGTGGTTGGGAGCATAGAGTTTGGTATGTGACACATTTGTAGAGCTTTAGTGGAGCAATCTGCTGTGAACGCTCGCATTTGGCCTCCATCAAGCATGCTCCTCTTCATTACAACACATTGTGCAACACTTTGCGGCTCGCCACTTGCCCAGACGAAAGTTTCAGACAGTTCCTGTGTTGACAGACCTAACAGCCACTTCCAACTTGTGTCTTTCTGTAATCCAATGTAAGCCTCTTGGTATCCACTGGCCATGATATCCTAGAAATGCAGATTTTGTAGAGGTACTGTATGCTGTCTTGGAGTAATTCCAACTAACCGCTGCCCAACTGCCTTGCAATTGTTGCAACAAGTCATTGAATGCCTCCTCAGTAAATGATTCGAATGTCGCCAGTGTTCCGTATTGTGTGCAAGCTTGCTGAGCAGTGGTAAATTCCTTTCCAGCTGTCTGTAGAAAGAAACACTTCTCCAGCCCAAACTTCTGGTACAAAACTCCGTTGTTGACTCCCATCAACGGTAACATATCACATGCTTGCTGCATGGCTAAAATTGCACAAATTCAAATGCAGAACATCTGTTAATGTTTCTTATACTTTGTGGATTTTTACATTCCACTTTTAGAGCCAGATACAACAAAACGGAAAGTATATGTAGACGTCTCCAACTTCCCATCTTGCCACGGACTTTGAAAGCCTAGCTATAATCTAAGACAAAGTCTAATTGCTTCGGTGGAGTGATTATCAACTAAATTCGAATGTACAGTATCTGGTTGGTAACTATAAAATAATTTTGATTTCTCATTTTTAAGAGATGGATAAGTAAATGTAATGTTTACAGCTAGGCTTTTCACAAATTGTAAAGGGCGTCTTCTTCACCTAAAAATATGACAGCCAAAGATTTTCCAAACTTTATAACTAACAAACCCTGATGTTCTTGAACTCTTGATTCAGCTTGAAAACAAGATACGTATAACTATTTGCCTTCGCCACTAGAATAAGTGGAAAACTTCAGTTCACCTATAATTTTTAAATAGTAACAAGTTAGTTAGATAAAGACTTATTTCCTTACAAGAATCTTATTCGTAGATTCGAATTCCAAATCTGCTTTGCTAGCTTTTAACCGCACCAAGAGACCGTCAAGAAACCAGTGAAACTAAGATGACAACTAAAACGTATTCCATTTGTTGTCATGGTTGACAGCATTACCGAGCAGTTATATTTCGCGCTCAATGGAAAGCTCTTTATCTGCTCCTTTTAAGCAGCGTCTGCTGTCATGATCACTTTATTGCGTATGTCAGACGCATAATCCACAAAATGGAAGCTTTTTATTAGAAAACGCCAACTACTAGCCATATTTTATCACAGCACAGTTATGGAAAAAGTTTCCAACACATCTTTCATATTCACATTCACCTACATATTTTCAGACAGGGGGTAGTATTTCGGCTGGGGAGGTGTAACGTTTTGAAATCCTAAGGGGGCGGTGGGCGGCTGAGGGGGGCGAGACAAAAGCCCGATTTTGGGCTAAAATCAAAGGATTGTTGGCTTATTTTTCATCAAAATAGGTTAAAATAAACTGTTTTGAGCTCATTTACGTACGTCTAATTTATACTTACTTTTATCATATTTTTTATACAAAATTCTCTCTCCTGCTGGGAATAGAATCAGCCTAGGGGTAGGTTAGAGTCAGTGATCACCCATGTCAGTCACCCGTTTGCCCATGTCTACCTATTTCTTCTTCTTCAGGGAGCACAAACAATTGCACAAACCACACAGCAAGCACATGAGTATGGCTCCACAAAAGCCACCAAAGAATATAGGGATGAACTGATCCCAATCGAACATGGTCATGGGGACGGTGGTGGCTGGATGGCGAAACGCAGCTTTAGTGGTATCCTCTTTAGGAGCTGGTTGAGTTGCCGGGGCTTCGGTTGTGGTGATGGATTTCTTCATTGTGGTAGTAGTAGCCGCTGTTTGGGTGCTGGATGTTTTATCGACTGTAGTGGTTGGTTTTGTCGAAATGGTTGTCTTCTTTGTGCTGGTTGTTGCTGGTTCTACAGCATGTAGTAAAAGGCAAAAGTTATAGGAATGCATAGTAGAAGTTTACTGTCGCTGTTAGAGGACTCATTTTCTGCGGAGGTTGTGGTTGTACTCTCTCTTGGTTCTGTGGAAGAGGTCGTTTTCAAAGCAGTGGTTGTGACTAAATTGCCCGAAATAAATAAAATTTCCTGAGGCTGAACTAACCTGGTGTTGTGGTAGTAGAAGGTTCTTCTGTCGTAGTTGTAGTAGTAGTGGGACTTAGCAGCTGAGCAGAGACCTGGCACATAAAGTTCAAACTGCTGTCACACGCAGTGTCAACTATCTTCCGTGTATTGATATCTACAGCCCCGCACTTGCCTGCCCCCGATGGCTGTCCATCTGGCCAGACCGACGATTCCATTTCTACTCCACTCGACCAAATCCATTTTCCATCAACTTCCTCAAGACCAATGTAGACTAATGACGTTACCATTCTGACCATTGAGAGCATCTGGAATAATTTGCCGTAAACATATACAGCTGTACAATGTCAAACAATACAAGTACAGTGAACGTATTTTGAAATTTGTCAAGAACCATTTGAACTCCATCTTTGTCGCTCTCCCACTCGAACGAAGCCACAGAAAGGTTGTGGTTTGCTCGACAGCCGTCAGTTTTGAAGTCGTTGAAGTTTCTTTTGTTTGTTGCCTGTCCGATAACAACTACACATACTTCTGCTTGTTTGTAAAAGAAAGCGATTTCCAGAGGCATCCGTGACTTTTCGATAACTTCCTCGTTTATTTTAGTGCAAATTTCGCCAACTGAAAATGAAAGTTTAAACAAAGTATTCAGTGAAGTTGCAGAAAACTAATTTATTTAGGACAAATAAATGAATTTTGCTTACCGGAAGGAAGCTCGCCACCAATAGCCGAAGAAGTTAGGAACAGAGTCATGCATATAATCTGTATCAGAATCATTATTCTACCGCTTGTTATCAGCAAATATCAATATAATATAGAATCCACACCAGTACAGTGTGAGCTTTTTGAGTTTGTGTACCCATTTGTTGTCATGGGCTAGTCGTTCTTACAACGTAGCTAAAACATCCCAAATGCGCTGTGGCACTTTCCCCTACTCACTTCACTGATTTTCATGCAGACCTAATGGCCACTACAGCTTCCACTAACTAAATCACGCTAGCTGCGATTGCAATAAATGTCACAGTTATGACTAATCGATGTATACAATATGTGTACGGTACAGTACAGTATTGTACCTAGTTTTTTTTGTACTACGTTTATACCGATTCAGTTATAATATGTCTCCTATCATAACCGATTGGACAAATAATTACAGTCTCTCAATTCACTTAGCTGGATGTTTCAGCAGTAGCTCAACAAGCGAATCGTCGGCACGTTTAGCGCTTCTGGTGTCCCTCTTTCCGCTGTCGTGATGACCACTACTCGTTTTTCCATGAGCTGAAATCAAGATTAACTCAAAATCAGATGCAGTTTCTGTTTTTTAGGTACATGTACAAGTACGTAAAAACGGCTGGTAATGCAAGTGTTTATAAAGCACTACTACTACCGCAAATACTTGGAATAAAAATTCCAGATGCTCTTGAACTGAAGGTGAGCGCAGCTAGAAGCAGACTTAGAAGGAGCAGATTCATTGCGCCGTCACGATAAAACATGCCTTTTAACACTGTAAAGGCAGCTAGACGTCTTTAGGCTTTCCTATTTTATTAAAGAACCACTGCTCATACATACATAAAATTTTGATCTGCAAAGCATACAAACTACCGTGTTCTTTTCTTTGTGACGTATGTAGAATTTTTAAAAGGAAACCAATTTTAGAACTGCCACTACTGCATACCCAAAATCAAAAGCTTTTAAAAAAAATTGGCTGCATGCAAGAACGGATTGTTAAACCACAAATTAAGGTTTTTAGCACATAATCTATTCTTTTTCTCGTTTTTCACCGATTCTTCTTCTTACCACAAATTAAAGGATGTCACTACCCGAGACAAGAGTGCTGAATAGTGTAAACGGGCTACACAATTTAGCACTTGGTGCCAATTAGTGTACCCCGGGTACTCTATTTGGAGACAGATTTTATGACGAACAACCCCTGAATTTCAATGGGTTATGGTACCTAGCAAACAGCAAAGAGGAGTGGTGTAATACTGCCCTTTTCTGGAATCGAAACCGCATGTTTTAGTCTCTAGAGCATAAACTGAAGCTTAACTTAAAGTTATTCAGGTTTCATTTACTAAAATTCAGTTTCTAGCGCGTTGCCGATGATCAAGTTTGAGTAGAAAACTCTTCTTTCGAACAAATAATTGAAATCAAGACAGATTTTTAGTGAAACCTTGAAATTTGTGCAAGTCTTTAGAACTGCCTTTGAACAGCTAATTTTGTTGATAAATAGAATATGAAGCGTTTTCTGACTGATTTCGCAAAATTCCAAATAGTGTACCCGGGTTTTTTGGCCAAAATTCTAAATTCCAATAAGTGTACCGGTTTACTGTCCGGCATCGCACATAACGTCACTGGGCGTTTCTATGGAGGGACTATTCCAACTATGTACCAATAGGGTTTTGGTACAAAACCAATTCCAAAATGGGTTTTTGTCAACCATTTTGTTTTTTTGGGGTTTCTGTTCTTGTTGGTGTTCTATCTCGATAAAAAAGCAACAAAACAAACCCACTGTTTTAGTTTAAAAACGCCTTAAAATCTCTTAAAATGTAATCTACATACGCACTCTCAGAAGCTATTTTATCTGCTGCGATCACGATTATCAGTGTTTGTACGTACAGTACCGTACTTCAATACCGTTTTTGGGTCTCAGAATAATACTTGTTTCGGTTGCTGCTCGAGTTCTTGTTCTTTCTCACATGTTTTCTTTGTTGATTCCTTTGAAAAGTGATCGGCTTTTTCTTCACACATACAACCAGAGACCTGGTTTTCGTTTCTGCTCTTCTTAGCCAGTAAACGTGTGTCCGTTCCAGAGCCAACGCGCAGAAAGCCATGAATAAGCCAAAAACGAGCAGTGCGAACAGTCCTGCAGTGGCTCTGAGGGTCAAAATTCCGAATTCCTGTTTCTTCCCTTTGCACTCAGACTTCTTGCTGGGCAGATATATTCTGTTCAGGTTTTCTTGTGCCTCTGCAGCTCTGAGCAAAGCTCGATTGAACTCAGGCAGAACCGGATTGTCCTTTCGAAACAGAAAACCCACCCAGTAGGTCGGCAGACCGTCTCCGCTAACCATCGTAAGCTTGGGTCGGTAGGACAGTTGATATCTGACGCGCATACTGTCTACTGTTGGATAGGTATAAGGACCGTTTTCAACCATGTCGTATCGTTTTGCCGAATTTCTTACGGTTCGAACTGCATTATTTTCGACCGCTTTACGTAACTTTTTAAAGTAGGTCTCGTTGGATGTCTGTAGCTCCTGAAAATTAAAAAAAATGATATAGTGTGTAGTGACTTGTCCTAAGAAAATACAAACTGACTTCATAGAACCAAGTTTTCCGGCCGGACACGAGAATAGTCATTTTCTTTTGCTTCACCAAGTCAAACAGTTCCTCGTAATTTGTAAACGGGGCTACTTTGGTGGGAAACAACAGAACACTTAGCAGCGCACTGCCGTATAAGCTAGAGAAAAGCAGAATCAGGTAAGCTAACATCAACGTTAGCATGTTGCCTAGTTTTGAGAGTTCGTTGTTGCTAAGAAAGCCGGGCAGAAGAGTCCAATTCAAGAAATCTACACAGCCCTTTAGACTGACAGATAGATTGCGCTGTAGATGTATCTTTCTCTCAAACCAGATCAATAGTACGGTAACAGAAAATATTAGGCCGCAGATTAGCCACAACTGTGGCGCGAAATTCTGAAACGGTAGCAAACCGGTCTTTAGGAGGCTTTTCTGCTTGTGAGCCACCACAAAAACCGGCTTCATCGTCTCGCTGGGGTAGCTGAATGCAAATTTTTTCAACCGGTCGCCGGTCAGTAAGAATTTAGTGGTTGACGTGTCCACTTTTCCATCGAATATTGACTGCTGCACGTTTTTGTACTTTTCTATTTGCTTTCGTTTTAAGACAGTATAAGTGGAATTCATGTAGAACAAGATAAGTCCCAGAAACTCGGCATTTAGACCTGGATATTGGCATCTTTTGTTGGATAGTAGAGTGTCATAGGCGCAAGGGTAGAAATATGGCTCAAGAGGGCTTGCGACCACTTTGAAATGCATTTTATTTCATATACTATGGCACGGTGGTTTGGTGTGGCTCCTTGACAACAAATGTCTAATAAATCTACATTAACCTAATGAAAGTTTTATTGACTGTAGGCACTTTCATAAATTGGTCGTTTTGTTCAATTGCCTCTGAGTGACCAAGATCTCTTTAGGTCTGTATGCAAGTCGCAAGTTTTATTGTCTGCTCATTTGCTCCAATTTTGTCAAAGCAACAACCAAACCAGAACATCGCAGCGTATCACTTCAGTTCAAAGCTAAGGTTGCACTGCTTAGCGCATTGCAGCAATTCCTGGCGTTGTCTGACCATTTCGTTGTGTTGATTGACCATGCGCTGCAGTTGCGAACGCATGATGAATCGTTTCTCCAGTTCCTTGTGGGATGTTTGATCTAAAACAGGACCTATACATTTAATATCTATCTCTCATACAATAAACACAAGTTGATGTGGTATCGATGAAACCTTTCCTTTGTCTGGAACTATGTTCTATTATCCATCCTTTTGTTCTTTGTTCTTAGGCTTACGTTCAGGCTTAGGTTACTGTAGATTCATGCTTAACTAATCTAAACTTTTAGGCTTAGATATTCCCCAACTGGGGGTGTAGTAGTGTCCTATTCATATACGATCACTGAGGTTGAAAAATCCACCACTGCTGAAACTGGAAAAGATGTTCATACAGTCTGTTTCAGACGGCTGAGTTCGTATTAATTTGAGTTCCTACTCAAGATTTTGGGTGTTTGTAAAAAAAAGTACGTTTCGTAGCTTCACTTCCAGATGTTGGAGCTGGTTGGCCGGCCAGTGCGTCCAAGAGAAACATGAAGCTGACTGCTAGTAGAAGCGTGCGGGCGTTCATGGTTCTCTGTCTACTTTCAGAGACTGAATGGGGTTTGACTTCTGAATGACTTGCACGTCGGAATAACATCCATTAGAGCTCACTGGAGGCGGCCCTTATGACAGCCTCTGGCCAAATAGGCATTTTCAATAACCTAGCTGCTAATAGAAGCGTCGTTATTCGAGCTCGAAGACAATAATAGCACATTTTGCGACGACTCATAATTCTACAGTAGGAGATAGACATGGGCTAGCATTTCGGTTGAGGGGGATAGAATTTTGAACTCAGTTAAGCCAAGTCAAAGTCCGATATTTGGCTAAGACCAAGGATTTATGGGTTATTTTTCGTTAAAATAAGCTGCGTTAAGCTCATTTAGTACATCTAATCAAGCTTACTTTTACGTTAAAAAATTCTGAGCTCCACTCACCCCAAGTTAGGTAGGCCTCTGCCCTCTAGGCACCCATTTAGGGGTAATCCTTATAATCTACAGTCCCGCTCTCAAACAGCTCGACCAACAGCCAGAATTGGGCCAATTAGCCAACAAGGTCGACAGGCGCGCCGGATCCCCAACTCGTCCACCAATAGGGTTGCGCTTTTAAAATGGGCTGGGACGGACAAGACCAGGAACCGGCCAAGGGTTGACCCGGCAAACTCACCAACACTAATTACACCGCGGCCGGCACCCCTCAAACAGCACCAACAAAGGAGTGCAAAGGATCCCCGGCTGTTGGCCTAATTCTGGTCCAATTCTGGCAGTTGGTCGAGCTTTTTGAGAGCGAGACTGTACGACGTTTACAGAGGGGATGGGGGTTCGGGTCACAAAGAAGCATTTCTGCAAAATCAAGGAAAACACTCCAAATTTTGTGTTTCCTACGCAAAACGGCAGTGTCAGTCAGTCAAACAGTTTCGGTAACTGCTGTTGAACAACATACGCAGTCGAAGCGCAAATGCCGAATGAAGCAAGAGGCGACCATAATTCTTCTGTTTAAAATTAGTTCTTTGTGATAATAAACGAGCAGTATTGGTTGTTTGAAAATGAACGAGCCGAGCCGAACCATTTATTTGTTCAAGTTCCAGTCCCAAAGCATCAAAGTCAATGGCACAAAGCAACATTGGCTCAAGTAAACAAATGGTATGATCGGGTTTCCCTGGCTGCCTGCACTGATTGCGCGTGTTCTGGTCCGTCGGGGCTTAATTCAATCGTTTTCTTGCCTTCCATCATATCCTCCGCCCTCAAACTAGCCCATACCAGGACACCTACGTACATAGACGGCGCCACTCAACTAACATGCCGGCGCGCAATAGCACCAATACGTCAGCCGTCTTTTGCGCGCTTCTAGTGGCCATTGTCGATGTGTTATTAGATGTTCTTTTGGTCTATTTGTTCGCAACGCAAGTCGGCGTATTGATGAGTGAGTTTGCTAATTACTTATTTATTTATGTACTTGCAATTGCTGGCTTGTATTCGGGCTTTGGTTAGGTAAGCTACTGTATGAAAGGTTCGGCTTAGATTCAGGCGTAGGCCTAGATTCATCTAATTAGTTTCAGACTAGAAATCGCTTTAAAAGACTAATCTGTCTTCTAAAAGTCGCTGTTTTGCATGCATTAATTGTAAAAACTTGCAAAAGGGGAGCTAAAAATTACATCCCAGAAAATTAGGGTGAAATTGTCTCGGAGAGAGCTCCTTCCCGTTCGGGAGATCCAGCAGGCAGACACCCAGACCTCCTGTTACATGTAACTGTGATCAATTCCACTGCATTAAAAGAAATTGAGCTTCTGTTTTAGCCCTTCTTGGTCTGTTCAAAGGATCCCTTGATGGCTTATTCGTAGTAGGTCTGATGGCTTGTCTGCTGCTTCAGAAGAACACCCGCGTGGCCCCAGCCACCACGGCGCGTGCGTCCAGAGTTGATTGCAGCGAAAATGCCAACATTTCTCCGCCGATGTTCCAGCTTTTCACGCAGTGGTCCCGATTTTGGCTGCAGTTCTTTGGCTCGGCCATGGTTCTCTGCACTTTGGTTGTGCTCACTGAGTAAGAGTGCTTTTTGCATGAAAATCTGTAAAGTCAGACTAAAGTATAGAACAAAAATGTCCCCGTTTTTTTTGGTCTTCGCTCAAGCGTTCGTTCTCGGTTCTTTATTGGTTAATAAATCCAGAAAATTTGAAACAAATCGACAAAGAACTGACAGAGAACGAAGCATTTGAATAAAGACAAAAATATCGCTGGTACTGTACATTGCTGTCCAACACTGTATTTACTGCAGAGTGTAAGATGAAGTGAGCTGTACAGTTGAGTGTTGCAGAGCGACCAAGGCACAGGAGTTGCGCTGTCTGTGTGGCAATTGTTTGAATGCTTTCACTGTGTGGCTGATCGGGGCGATGGTTATCGTGGTTCCGCGCTTCTTCTTGCAATGGATTTTGCTCAACTGCATCAACATGCAGCAGATTCCCGAAAGTCAAAGCTTACTTCCGCCCGAAACTCGACAACAGGCAGTTTAGACCGACTGTGATTGTGCAGTGTAACCTCTCTAGATACATTTTATGAAGCCGTTCGTACCTACTGTACATGTAGTCTTAAAAGAACTATTGGTTAAAACTTCATAGCACTTCAAACTGACCGAGTTTGAAGCGTTTTTTAGAGATCTTTTGAAGTTCTACTGTCCGTTCTATTTCATAAATCATAAAATTCGAGCAGCATGAGAAGTAAGAATTATTTGACCACAAGGCGACCTTGCTTCTTCAACCACTTGCAGTTATTATTTTATAAACATTTATTACACTTGTGTCATAAACACTAAACGCTCAATACAAAAACTAGAAAAAGCCAAAGCTAAACAAATAATCAAAATCCAGAAAACACCGTGTAAAGACAGCAACTTTAGAGGTTTCATGTGGTGATGCTGTTTTTCGCACTTGTTTTTAGGAGTGAAATATTTTTTCTGGATTCTCTCTCTCTTATTCTGACTCAAAATCAATCCATAATTGAATTGATCGATCCAAGGCGAATTTTTGGAGAGAACAAATCCAATCATCTGTTTGGGAAGGTTTCTGCCCTTTACCGCTATCACTGAGCAGTGGTCGGCCATATCGAAGTAGGCCCGGTTTGAAGTTCGAGGGTAGACGTACGGTCCCTCTTCTAGCATTTTCCAGATCTTCTTGTTAGAATGCACCTGAATTGGGTTAGTGCGGTTCACCTGAAAGTAGCAGTAACCATCTTTCAAAAACATTGGAGTTTTAAAAATTTAGCGTGTAAAAAGATCCTTTGCATTAGTCCCGGTAAGAAAATTTTATAAATTTGGTCATAAAATGAATTTCAAGAACATTCTGAGAGAAAACTGACAGAATAAACGTTTTCAAGTTTAAAAACCAAGTTTTTCGCTATATAAATTTAAAGTTCCCACCTGTAATGCAAAGTAGTTGATTCTACGACAATTTGCCTATTTACCTCTCGAAGTCGTCTATAGTAAAGATCTGAAGAACTGTGCATCATACTGAGGAACCAGTAGTTTTTGCTAGGAACCAGCAGGGTCATTTTTTTCTCTTCCACCAGATCCATCAAGTGCCACTGATCTTGAAACGGCTGACCCTCAAGTGGATGCACCAACACCCCCAACAAGACACCTTGGTACAAAGACAAGACAGTCATGCTAAACACTCCAAAAATCACCAGCAAACCATTCCCAGCCAAGCTCGGTTCTTGCAGTCTGTCGGCGCTTTGTTTGAGACTGTAGCGAAAGTACTCCCAGGCCGAGTTGACCGAAAACTTCTTCTTCATCAACATCAACAGCAGTACGAAAACAATAATTATCGCTATCAGTAGCGCCCAAAGAGTGTAAGCAAAAGGTTCAAATGGCAATAGCGCCAGTGTAAAATAATTTTTACTTGCTCTGACCAGAAAAACCGGCTCGGTCTGCATGACCGGATAGGAAAATGTAAATTTTTTCGATCTTTCAGGCGTGGGTACCCACAAACCTGACATAAGGTCGTATGATCCGTCGAGAATTTTGCCTATTGCACCGGAGTAGGTGCCGTTTCGTCTTTTCCTACCGAGCTTCGACTGAACAAGGCGATACGGAATGTTGGCAAGTGAAAGGGCTTGAAATATTGTCTCACTGTTAGCTCCAGGTCGAGAGCAGTTGTCCCGTTTCTCTAAGTTATGTAAGGAACACTTATTGATATAGCGACTGGATGCAGGAATCATGGCCAGAACTAGCTCGGAGCCTGTCATGCTTTTAAACTGGGTGGGCGCTTTCGATTTTTGTGCAAACGTTCGCACACCAAACAATAATCCATTAAATTTAATTCATTCCCAAATATAACACAGCAATTCGTTCTGGTTACGGTGCCATTCTATCGCCTTCTTGGGGTAGTTGGCGAAATCAAAATCTGAAATGGTCTCAGCATACATCATACGTACTTTCGCACTTGAATACGGTATGTACACGCAGAAGCGATTTATGTCCAGCCACCCATCCGCCCCTCATACATTGCGTTGAGCATACATGTAACAGGTCCGGGCCGACGTGGGGGAAGGGGAGGGGTTTTCGCCCAGAGGGGGTCCAAAACTTCAAAAAGCTGCAAAACGCCTGGAAATGCGTTTTAGCCCGTGTTTTCAGTAAGAAGACTACAAATCGCAATTTTAAGCTGCACATAGCGTTTTAGAGCTAAAAACAAGCAAAAAAGATAAAAAGGGCTTCCAAAAACACAGATTTCTCTTAAAAATCAGCAATGGAAACGCCAAATCCGGTTTCTAAAGGCTTTTCAAGCGAATTTTTAACTAAACATTAGTTATTTCTAGTTAGCTAATTTGTTAGTACTGGAGCCACTGCTGGTACTTGCATTTTTGGGTCGGGCTCGGAGGGTCCCTAAACTGTCTAGGGGGGTGTGAGGGGGGTTTGGCCATTCTAGCTAGGGCGGGGATTAACCCCCAAACCCCTAGAAGATGTATGGCGTTGAGTGCAGGAATGATGTAGCCTTTTAGGTTTGAATTTCGTACAGAACATTCGACTTCCGTCTTAAAATTCAAATTACCGTAATTGGGTCCGAGAAAGCGGTATAAGGGTACGGTAGCTCCACAGTCTCCCTTCTCCGTTGCACAATACAGAGGATGAACCAAAGCGGCAGACTTGTCCTCGTAGCCCCATTTGGCCATCTCTTCTCTCTTGGTTTTGTCGACCACTATCGTCGTGTCAACTAAAAGCTAACTTTGAGGTACGTACAGTACAATTTGGTATAGCAACGTTCAAGCAAGACTTGAATTGTCGGCGTTTTTATGTAGAGTGAAGATTTGTTTGGTGCAGGAGCAGCCCGTTTTCTCCAATGCTATCGAGCCTAGTCGCGTCGGCTCTTCATAGTTATGGTCATACGGCTCAGTACCAACGCTGTGGTCGTTTTGGTTCTCGTTTGAAACTGAAAAAAACAAGGTACTAAGAAGGAAGGTCACTCGCTATGCTACTTTGTATTTGCTTTATACATTCAGTGTTGGCCGTACAAAAAGACCGCCTGGCCTATTTTCGAGTTCTCCGAATAATTTCAATCGCCGCTATTCCGTAAATTTTCAACTGGATGAAAAGATTTTTGGCACGATTATTATTATTTGTTCACAGTTTGTTTTGGCCAAGTCCTAGCCTAGCCTACTAGCCATCTGTAGCCTGGAGTTATGCCCTGTCCGAAATGAACTGACCCGAATTTTCAGACGTAAATTTTGAACGTACTGTAAATATCCCACGATTCCTTCATTTGATGTTTACCAAATTTTGCAGGTTAACCAATCTCTATACATGGACTAAAAAACCTGCAGAGGTCAGCTTGCTGGCGAATTTTTACTTTCAGTGAACGTGAAAATTTAGCATGCTCAAAATGAGGTGTCATCGCCTGCAAAGAAAGCAGGGCTATAACAACTATACCGTGAAAATCTATCGTAAGACGCGACCGCAAATTACACAAATTTACGGCCCTTGCAAAAGTTGCCCAAAATTTCGTACTCGGACAGTACAGCCCCACACCGCAATTTAGATTTACGTTCTTGGCTTAGGGTTAGAATCAGGATTTAATTTAAGCATTAGTTCATGCTCTAGTTTAGCTTTAGACCTAATACAGTCGTTCAGAGGGCACCGCACCACCCTCATTTTTTGGCAATGCTAATTTTTCACCTTCTCTGAGAGCAAAAATTCGCCAGATTTTAGCCGGTTGGGCTAGAAAGCTGACCTCTTTCGGTTTTTTAGTCAACGTATGATTGGTTAACCTGCAAAATTTGGTAAACATCAAATGAAGGAATCGTGAGATATTTATGTTCGAAATTGACCTCTGAAAATTCGTGTCAGCTCATTTTGGATAGTAACTCCAGGCTACATAGCAGGCTAGGACTTGGCTTGGTCTTTGACTTGGAAAACACACTGTGAACAAATAATAATAATCGTGCCAAAAATCTTTTCATTTGGTTGAAAATTAATGTAATGGCATCCATTTGAAATTATTCGGAAAACTCGGGAAAAGGCCAGGCAGTCTTTTTTACGGCCAACACTGTACATACTGTATGCCGTCCAGCCTAAGTACTCCAACCTTTCAACTAATCAGCTCAAATCCATGTAGAATTGTAAGATTTTCTGTTATTGTTGGCGCTCTATTACTGCGCTTTAACTCTACTCTACAGTGTCGTGGCGGCGGGGCTACCGCACCTGCCAATCAAGACGGGCAGCTGAATCTTCATTTTTGATGTCGTGTGTTGAAGGAGTGGCAAAAACTACGTATTTCTGCGCCTGCTAATAGTTGTGTGACCAATCACTGACTGGTTTGTCTTAGCTTCTATTGTAAATACTAATTGGACTACATACCTACCTGAAGCCGCTGCTCGCGAGTAGACATTGAAATCCTTTAGTTTGCCTGAAATACAAAAAATACATTGCTCTATCTTTCCTTTTTAATTACCGTGATAAGTTTCATGCGAGCAGGCTCCCTTTTTCTCGTAAGATTGGACGATAGAAACGTTTAGGAAGAGCAAAAACAGAACTCCCTTTACAACCGCAACCATAGCTTGAAAATAAAATGGCTGTCTGCTGGTCACCTGCCGTATTTTTGCATAATTCAACAAATTATAATTCAATATTTCCGATTGATTCAGGTGGTTTAACTGCCTGCTATCCGGAAAAAGGCAGGCCTAGCAGGCAGCATAAAGGAAGGGTGGTAGGTACGTATTACCTACCTACCAAGCAATTCTCGTACGTACATACGTACGTAGACTTCCGGTTGAAAAAATTTGATTTTTAAACTGTGAGAGAGGCCGGAGCAAGGGAGTTATTAAAAATAGTATTAGCAAAAAGTCTGGGCTTTTTTAATATCAGCGTTTTTTACATTGTTTTTGGTTAAAATAGGTTGTTTTTAGTTCGTTTATGAAGCAAATTTTTGCGGCATTCCTTACACGTCTGGGAAAGATATGAAATTTCTGATTAAAAAATCCCTAGAGTCGGCCTGAGCATAGGATGAATCACCGATTAAATATAGGAACGGACGACAGACAGCGCAATTTCTACCTAATTTGATCACTCCTTGTCGTTATAACCTTCCCTACCCAGACACATGCGCAAACAAAAATATTATGACCTAAAGGGAAGGTTGTACTACAGGGTGTCCCAAAAAATGACAACATTTCTTTTTGCTGCCATTTTCGCAATTTTTGACCAAATTGTCTGAAATTTGAAACATAAGTGCCAAAAAAGTGGAAATTTTATGTGTTAAAATTTGGTGCATCAGGATTGAACCAGTCCTGAGAAATTCAACAATATATAAAATTGAGAAATTTCAATTAAATGTAGTAGAAACAGCATCAAAAATGGAAACTTTTCTTTTTGCTGTATCTTCTTTAATTTTGGTCGGAATTGGATGAAATTTTGAATATATGCGCAGAATAACGGGTTGATTTGTAGATCAAAAGTTGGCGCATGAACCCAGCCCAGCTCTTAACATAAAAAATCCCGATCACAATACAACGACAACATAGATTTTCGTGCTCATTAGCTGTAATGAAGCTCCTGTAAGCGTAATTCAGTCTGTCACCCCAACCTTGCTAAAAAATGTTCATTATGCTTATGGGGAACGGTTGCAGCAGTGTATTAACTCAAATGGAGGTCATCTGGATGGTGTTCTTATTCCTTTAGTTCTCAGAGTTTGCACGTTCTTCATTTTGCTGCAGTAAAAACGCTGATTTTCTTTCGTTTGCAAGTACTAGCGATATGGACTGATTAATGCCAGAACTTTTGACCTACAAAATATCTGCTCATATATTCAAAATTTCATCCAATTTCGACAAAAATTAAAGAAGATACAGCAAAAAGAAAAGTTTCCGTTTTTGATGCTGTTTCTACATTTAATTTAAATTTCTCAATTTTATATATTGTTGAATTTCTCAGGATTGGGTCAGTCCTGAAGCACCAAACTTTAACACATAAAATTCTCACTTTTTTGGCACTTATGTTTCAAATTTCAGACAATTTGGTCAAAATTTGCGAAAATGGCAGCAAAAAGAAATGTTGTCATTTTTTGGGACACCCTGTATAAGATATTGAAAATGGCTAAAGGACCTAAAGGGAAGGCTAAAGGACCTAAATTATGACCTAAAGGGAAGGTTGGACTATAAAATATTGAATGAAATTATGACCTAAAGGGAAGGTTGGACTATAAAATATTGAATGGCTAAAAGAATTGAGAGCATGCTAAATAAATTTGGCAAAAATCAACCTATTATTATCTCAAGTTTATGATCGGTTTTATTCTGGCTGAAGCAGATTTGTATGATATTTTTCTATAGAAAGACCTGGAAAGCAATCGAGGGGGCGTGACGTGAGTACATTCTGTGCGAAAATGTGTGACCTTCAGGATCAATCATGAAAATTTTTTCCGGCTGACTGGATTCCATATTTCTCATTAGCCTATAAACTCAGACTGAATTAAACATAACATAGGAGAAAGGAAGTGTTTTCTGCATTACGTACATGTACTGTACGTGCAGATTTCTAGTCAGCTCAAACTATCTCATTGAGCACACTTTGCACCTACTACATTGTATGTTTAGACTGCTTACTGATCGGTGCATTGTTGTTTGCGGACGTGTAAGTAGGTAGGTAGTGCAAGAGATTCGCACTATATAACCGATACTGGTCTAACCCTTTTGTCATTGTTGTTTTGTGAGTAAACCTCTCTCTCTCTTCAGTAGGTATAGAATTAGAGGTCCAAGCGCCTACCTGTCACTCAATTTGCTACTAATTTCCTTTGCCTCGTATTCTCATCGTAGCTACCTGTTTGATTGCCGGCGCTTTTAGAGCCTGTCAGTGTCTCGATTAATAGAGCCGTGGGTGGGCAACTAAACTTGATTTGGCGGTGCGCCGATAATATCAACTCATTCGAGGCAAACAATCTCAGTCGGAAGTGCGTTGGTTGTAGGCAGAGCAAAGAATGTACCGACTGCTTCTCTGCGTCCTGCTGCTGCTGTGCGTCGGCTGTGCCTACGATCTGCCACTGGCGCCCATCAAACGGTTTATGGGCTTCGGGCGCCGGTATCGCATCCACAAAGCTGAGCTCGAAGAGTTAAAAGAGAAAGTCCAGCTAGGACTTAACAACGGCGCTGCTGAGAAGCTGCTCAGAAAGCTCGGTGTCAATGCCTACTATGGAAAGTGGTGACTTAAGTTAAGTTCGGGTTTAGGTCTGCCTGCTTCTCAAGACTCAATGCTATTCAGAGATTTTACCGCTAAACTTCTAACAATAGCGCTGTGGTATTTTTTTTAACTGAGAAGTTTTTATTGGGAGGGCGCAATGCTAACACTTATATGGATGGGTTGCATGCATCATACAGTACGCTTTTATACTAGAACTTTGCGGTAACTAAACAAACAAGGAAACCCGGTAGAGGAATATTAGGCAAATAACGAAAAAATATATACAGAAGGGTACCTAAAAGAATGACAACATTTCTTCTTGCTGTCGTTTCCGCTATTGTTGGACTAATCGGCTCAAAATTGGAATGTACATATTAATGTGTCAAAATCTGGGATATTTTGTAACAGCCCTGACCCGATCCAAAGAAAACGAAGAATATGCCGAAATGGGTAAATTCGAAACCTACTTGCACATTTTAAGTCTGCACAACGGAAACTTTTCATTCTGCTGTAAATTTGCGCAATCTTCCCCAAATTACCTTTCGTTCGACACAACCAAAAATTTCTTTGCCAACAGGGTAACAGGTATTTGAAACGCATTGCCTTCTTCAGTGGTAAATTCCTCTTCCGCAAAAGTTATGCTTTGTTTTCATTTTATACATAAGTTCACAACTTGTTAGCATATATTCTCAACGCTTCAGATCATTTGGGCATGATAAGAGACAGCTAAAACTAACGTTAAATTTTACAGACTTTGTTTTTTATTTTGCATTACTCTTCAATTTCTCAGGATTGGATCAAGGCTGGTGCACCAAACAGAATACCCTAGATTTGTGCAGATCCATTCCAAATTTCAGTTCGTTTGATCAATATTTATTTGTGGAAACCGCAACAGAAAGAAATGTTTCTATATTTTCGATTGTTTGAACCGCTGTATTGGAGTGTCGGAAATGAAGTTAGAATAAAACGGCTGGTGCAATAAAGTTATTGTACAGATCGAAGAATGGTGTTCATTCTGAGTTTGCTCTTGTCAAATAATCAGTAGCCTGCTGGCTCTTAAATGGAATGAAGTTTAATAATACAAAAGTAGACCAACGCAATGAATCATCAATAAAATAAATTGAATTGACCACAGCGCAATTTCTTTGTAATTTGATAACACTCGCTGCCTGTTTACCAAAGGTTGGCTAGCATTTCGACTTTAAAAAGGGGTTTTCAATTTTGCAACGTTGAAGGCTGACAGGACAAAAAATCCGATTCTTTGACAAAAGACAACGTTTTCCCATTTTTTTGCGTATTAATGATAGCTATTCATACAGCATGTTTTGTTTTTCAAGATTCGTCTGGCTGGACCAGTTCGCCGTACGCGTACACACGGTACGGTGTACGCTGTTAGCCAAAGGCGTTTGCACTTCTTGTGTGCGTGCAGACCAGAAACAAAGGATGACAATCATTACTACGGTTCCAACGATATATACATGTACGTATATCGATATCGAATGATCGCTATATCGATATGTCGACCCTTTTTTCAATATCGATATCGATATCGCGATATTTGGGATCGCTATATCGACAATTAAAAAGGAGAAAAATCCCACTGCATCCAGCAGTTTTTGCTGTTAAACTCCTTGTCCTTAACTCTTGTCTGCAGAGTTAAAACTTTGTCAACCAAAAACTGCATTTGCAGGTTTGGATCATCAATATTTGCATTGTGCGCTTCATTGACTCTTTTACCAAACTGCAGCTTATTAAATCTAAAATTTTAAGCTGAAACATGATTAATTATTAAGTTCAATTTCTGAAATTTTGTTGTTTCCTTGCAATATTTTCCCAAGTATTCAAGTAAATTCGGAGCTCACATTGACTTTTTAGGCTGATTTAGAAATATTGATATCGATCAATATTGAACTAAAAATATCGGTATCGATGTCCATATCGAATATCGTCGAGTATTGATATCGTCGGAACACTAGAGAATACGATTGAGGAGGTTTGGGCTAGGTCGGTCGGAGGGCTAGTAGAGCCGAAATACAGAGCTAGAGTACTGAAAGAAAAGCACTCAAAAATCGCTAAAAATCGGCATTCTGGGCTACAAATCGCTAAAAAGGTGCTAATATTGGCTCAGATACAGCCAGAAATCTTTGTTTTACTGGCACTTGCAGCAACATTCGTGCCAAATTGTAAAAAATCAAACAAAAATAGCCCATAAAAACGCTGGGTTCCACGATCTAGAAGGTTTGGCTTCGCCAGCCGGGGGCATCCCTCAAAGCCCTTGTTACATGTGAGCTAGCTATACGCCGGTGTCGCGTGATATTTCTTCCCCCCAGATTTTCTTCCCCCCGGAAAGTTTATATCGATATGGTTCTTCCCCCCGGAAGATTTGTTCTGAAAAGGGACCGAAATAGATCCTCCCCCTCCGAAATAGAATTTCCCCTTTAGAAACGGTGTTTAACAATTTAATGGCATGCAATTAGCAACAGTACTGATAACACCGGCTATTAATTGCTGGTGCACGGATTTGTTTGTGACCATATTAAGCCACAGGCACTGCTCTTTGTGCCTGTAACAAAATAGGTATAGAAACACGGGTCACTGATTGAGAGGTCGCACTAGTCAGTTTATGGTCATAAACAGTCGGAATCCCGCAAACTATGGACCCTAAAACGCTGCTAAGGTTTTGCGAGAGTATTTGTCTGCCCAGATCTATCCTGACAATTTTGATAAGAATGCGAAACGGAAACTGCGCTCCACTGCTGCCAGTTTCATTTGTCTGGATAACGTGCTCTACCATGTTACAAACCATCGCGGAAAGCGACTGGAGCAGCGTGTTGTCTTGTTCAACGAGAAAGACGAAGTGCTTCGGTCGGTTCATGGAGTGGGACATACGGGACAGAATACCACAATTGCGCTCATTTCCGAACGTTATTGGTGGAAAGGTAGTGTTTGCATTGCGATTGTACGAATATATACGGCATTTCATCAGATCTAATTATCTATCTAGGTATGGCTCAGGATGTTCGCGATTTCATCGCCAAGTGCGACAAGTGCCAACGCGAAAACCCTTCCAACCAGCCAGAACCTGGAACCCTGCACCCAATCCCGGTTCCGAACAAGTTATTCTATCGGTGGGGAATTGCTTCACGACGGTCAGCTGCACTGGGTTGTTGTTATTTACGAATCCGGCCAAATCTTCATAGCAGACCGTCTTTCTAAGCAACCAACCGGAGACCTCAGACGGCAGATCAGAGAACTATTCCCGACTGCCATTGACAGCAAAGGAGGGTTGCGAGCTACTATGCTCCCTGTGCAGAAACAGACCAACAACACCGACTGTGGCGTCTTTGCGATTGCTCACGCCTTCGAACATCTGAACGTTCGGTGCCTAGACGGAGTCAATTTCGATCTCACTCAAATGCGCAACCATTTGGTTGAGTGTTTGACCAACAGAAAGGTTCAAGTATTTCCGAAACTCAGCTCCCGAAAGCGCGGACGAAAACCGGTGCCAAAGATGATAAAAGTTTGAATCTATATGTTTGTTTCTATGTTTGTTTGTCTGTAAACTATGGTATGTTTAAATGTTTGACATCTTAGACAGAAGAAATTTAAAGGAATAAATTTTTTTTCTAGGGGGAACATCTATTCTGAGGGGGGAAGAAATATACCGGTATAGATTTTCCGGGGGGAAGATTCATACTGGGGGAAGATTTATTTCGTGACACCGGCACAGTTGTAGTTGTTTAGGCCGCAAAGCCACTGTGCGCATACTCGTGCGCTCATCCACTCGGCGGGACAAGTTTCTTGCCGCAGTAAATGGCAACTGACTGGATCTGCCGTTGCACCGAAAGCCGCTCCACAAAGCATGCCGCGCTGGAGGAAAAGATCGATGACGTCAGGAGCTATCCGAGAAACCAACTATGCCTGGGGGCCTCCCGCACACCGGGGCGCACCAAGCGGCCGTCGGGAGCTGACAGACAACCCAATGATATCAAAATGCCATGCGCTCTCTTAGTGACTGGCACCCAACATCATGGCTAGTAGGACGTCACGTGGCTGGGTGAGAAGTGAAAGAAGGGCAAACGTCCGAGATGACGACTTGTCCGGGTTTACAAAAATGGACCACATAGGTCTGATCGTAGGGCCGTAAGGCCCGCACATCGGAACGGAACTAACCTACCGTCAAGTCGATGGGGGTAGTGACCGATTAATGAGTTTTACGACGTCTGCGTTTTCACGACATTAAAAGACATTACACCCTCAGTCGCAGCAAAAGACCTAGCTAATCTACTTATTTGTTATAAGTAAGCCCAACTCTGAGCCTAAACCTATGCCTAACCACAAGTTTGACTCTACAACTGAAGCACTAAGCCTAAGGTAAAAACCGATGCTTTACTACCATCAGGATGTACGACGATAAGAAGAATGAAAAGGACCTCCTTCCGCACCTACTGCTAGCGTAGAAACTATTTCCTCCTACGCCCGCTGTATTATAGATAGTTCGCACCAAACTGGTCCCAACTTCTCGTGAACATAATTATTCGACAGCGTGCAATAATCAAACGGATCCGGAAGGTTCCGAATAGAAAATTTTGCTAGTACAGTAGAACCTCTATGAGTTCGACACTCACTGGAAAAGCCTACCATTTTTGCAAGTCCGATTGTGAGGCCGGTCATCAAAATTATAGAAAAACTACTTGAAAATCGTTTAGATGTTGTTCGCTATGACAAGAATAAGATAGTTGTTGGATGGTATATACTATCAGTGTATACAAAAATCAATCGAATATCTATCGAATGGCTATCGAATTATATATAAAAAGATTTAGTAAAGTTTTTCTCTCTATCTCTCAAGTAAAACGTCGGTTCGGTACGATCATGATCGGTTGCTGCTTCCGCTTTAACATTATGTTCATATACAGTATAGATAAAAAAATGTCCTATCGCTTTTTCGGTCTTCACTGAAACGTTTCGTTCTAAGTCATTTCTTTACCGATTTGGCTCAAATTTTCAGCAAAAATTAACAACATGGTTGGCTAAATATTCTGTAAATTTAGTGCCAAAATTCCGACTCATACTGGTTTTATGACCCGAAAACTAGGAATTAGGGTGGTCCACGCAAATTTATTTTTTTTCTGTAATACAAGCAGTACAGGCCTGAAACTTGCAGGAATGATTGGTGTTGCTATTGGGCATAACATACTAAGCGGGTAGCCCTGTAGCTCAAAGGACACTAAAATTGGGGAATTTCAAAAACATGACTAAATATGACTTTTCTTTGTAAAACCGGCAAAATGACGATTTTATAGATTTTCGATTTTCAAAAATCGCTGCACGGATGGTTTCTATGATGTGGAACAGAGTTTAAATATCAGGTTCATTTATTTGTCGAACTTCCTGCTACAATCTGTGTTGATTAACAACAGATTCAGTGCTTTGATTCTAGAAGGTGCGGATTTCTTAACTATGGGATTTTCACTCATGTTTTTGAAATTCCCCAATTTTAGTGCCCCTTGAGCTACAGGGCTGCCCGCTTAGTATGTTATGCCCAATGGCAACACCAATCATTCCTGCAAGTTTCAGGCCTGTACTCCTTGTATTACCGAAAAAAATAAATTTGCGTGGACCACCCTCATTCCTAGTTTTTGGGTCATAAAACCAGTATGAGTCGGAATTTTGGCACTAAACTTGCAGAATATTTAGCCAACAGTGTTGTTAATTTTTGCTGAAAATTCGAGCCAAATCGATAAAGAAGTGACTGAGAACGAAGCGTTTGAGTGAAGGCCGAAAAAGCGATGGGACATTTTTTTATCTATACTGTACATACAATGCTTATGCAGTATATTTTCAACTTTTTCATATAGGTTCTGTGATGTGATATTTTTATTTTCGGTAATTACCGGATTACGTTCAAGTTTTTGACCAAGCAGCTTACTGTAAATTCAGGCTAGCGTTAAACCAATCTTTTCGGATGAGTGGTGACTTCCTAACATTAGATTAGGTGATCTAACTAAAAAATAGACAGACAAAAGTGTTTCGAGATTTCTTTCTCATCATAGTGGAAGTGGAGTAGGCAAAAGCTCCACTAATACCTAGCTACTATTAGTTCGTTTATCTTCCCGGTTGTGTGATTTTCCTGTATTACTGGGTCTTCTTTGCTTCTTAGCCCTACTATATTCTAGCTGGAAACAGCGCGACCGCCGGCCGCCGATTCTTCTGTATATTTGCGGGCGGGCACAAATCGCCTCCCCAAGAAGTTGGAAAGTTGGAAAATGGAAAATCTAAAAAATGGAAAATGCTTCCCCACAATTTGGAAATTAGGAAAACATGCACGAGAAGAACAACCATCACCAAAAAATTTGCATATCGGTGACGCCGGCAAATCGGAAACGTTCTCCGAACGTGAATCCTCCTTCCGTTGCACCATCTATAAAGAATTGTTGGAAGTCGAGTCTGGATGTGCTTAATGCAATCGAAAACTATCGAAATCATAACCTGTGATCGTTGCAATCGCTGCAATATGAAGTTAATCGAATTACGGGTGTGCGGCCAGCTATTTCAACCCTTTACGTCGCGTTCGTGGACGGACGTAGTGAAAACAACCGAGCAGGGAGTCCGATTGCGAAAGGGGACCCAAGGCAGATTCCGGAAACCAAGGAAAGCAAGGATGTTAGTTCTTTTCTTACTCTTGTGAACTGTTCCTTTCACACAACAAAAATTTGGGAATTTCTTTTAGGCTGTTAGTGGATTGGATTTTCTGTTGTGATACAGTACGTATGTATGTGATGCTCAAACATAAATAACCCGATTTACAGTCATAAACCCAACTCCAATCTATCTTAGCTTAGATTTAGGTTTGTTGTCAGGCCACCGAAGGGCAGTGATGACAAGTAGATAAATGGGTAGCATCGTGGGATGGGAAGGCAAAGGGAGTCTGTGTGCAAGGCCACAGAATAGGAGTTCTTCAGCTTTAGCTTGCCAGGGATGGACGTGCACAAAGTAACATTTTTTACATTTCGACTTATTGAATGAAACAATCTTGCGACTTAGCAATCGTTTCCAGCATGAGCTGTTGCGCTCATTTAGTTAATTTTGCCCTTAGTACTGCTTATTTCTCTTCTCTTATGGTGTAACTTGCGATTTTCCAACTTTCCTACTTTCGGGGAGGCGATTTGTGACATTGGAAAACCCAGAAAACTTGGTGTACCTCTGTGTACCACAGCGTACCGCACGTCCTCACCGTTTCCGTTTTTCTGGGGAGGCGATTTGTATACGCGCCGTATATTTGGCGTCTTCTGTTTTCCCAGATTTGTGACAGGTGGAAGGACGTAGGTAGAGGCAACCGGAACAAGAGCAGTAGAGTGTAAGAGAGAAGAATGGATGCGTGCGACCGAGCGCAGTAGTAGGTTGTGGGATGGAAGCGAACAAATCGGAGGCCGAACGCTGCCTTCAGATCGGTCAGAAACACTTGAAGGACGGAAATCTATCCAAAGCTCTTAAGTTCTTCAACAAAGCTCAGAGACTGTCGCCCAGTGGCAAAATAGAAAGTAAGTTCTACACTGTTTTTGCCTTCTGCCTGCTTGTTCTTTCTTCTAGGCCAAAAATTATGGCCAAGGGGTATTTGTTATGATGCAAGGCAACCGTTAGTTAACCGTAATCTGGAATCTTTTTATCTAGGGTATACCGGATAATCCGGTATTTTTTTAACCCTGCAACAGTGCGGTATCCGGTTTTTTCTTTGTACCCGGTCCGTCCGTCCAAAATAGAGAGGCGACCGTAATCCGGTATTTTTTTGGTCTATTCACTATCCGGTATCCGGTATTTATAATATCGGATAGTACCGGATATTTTAGATCGTACCTCCGGAGCGTGCCCTATACTGATGCGTCCCCTAGGGGTATATTAATATTTGGAAAACAGGGGCAACCTTCCTTTCAGTCCCCCCTTTACCCACGCCTGCTTTGCAGTAAAAAGCGTGAAAGTTGGTCAACGCTTGAATAAGTCAAAAGACAGATCAAGATTGAATCAATCTGCTTAAGGGTCTATAATTGCGCCTGATTAAGGGCTGATAAACGACATAGAGGGTAAGATGGGCGCGGAAGACGAGGAGCAGGACGGCAGCAGTATGAACGGGAGCGCTTACTCTGACTACAACGCCTACACCGACCACTACGCCGACCCCGGTCTGCGTTCGCGCTTTCACCCCAGCAGATCTCAGCCCAACTTCAGTCGCGGCGAATCGGCCGACAGCGCCACTTCGTCGCAGTCCGGCGGGCCCAAGACGCCCACCCCCGAACCGGCTCGGGACAAACGAAAACGGTCGGACTCGGCCGGACGCTCCCCTCACCGAAATGCCTCCAACCCCCAGCTGGGGGTCGACTACTCGCAGGAGGAAATGGAACAAGTGCAGAGGTACATCTCCCAGCCCAGTGGGTGGCATTTTGGCTAGGTGCTTTGTCTTCTGAACATTGAGGTTAAACCGTTCTATAGTAAGTAATGAAACAGAGTTTATGAGTAGTCAACGCAAACAGTACACAAACAAACGACCGCAGAGGACTGGAACATACATGGGCCGCATGGGGTTTGTCCATCCCCCCAACTTGGGCTCCACCCCCCAGGATCGAAGCAGGACTATTAGGCGATGCCGATTAGGCGATGCCGATTAGGCGACGCCGATTAGGCGATTTAGCGGTACTATTAGGCGACGGTACTATTAGGCGACAGAAATAATTTTTTTCTATAAGTCCATACGGCAACATAGGTTACCACTAAAACATAGCACAACAATGCAAACAGCACAACAGCAATTAAAACAAAATTTAACAAAATAGAAAAGCAATTTCAAGGACTAATTTAAAGAATAGGTGCAACACCATGGATGGATAAATTCCAACTCACTGATCACTCATTAGTAGAGTAGAAAACATTTCTGCAGATGTCGCCATACATGGACCGCAGGGGGTCGGGGGGGTTGCCCACACCTCAACTTGGGCTCTGCCTCCCAAACGACCCCACCCACCCACCTGAAGCCGACTGTTGTTCCTGACCCCACACACTAAAATCGCCGCGGCCCTCCCCCCAAACCGGCAGGCCCACCCTCAAATTTTCGGATTTTGACTACCCAACCCATTTTTCCGGCCCATGTATGATTGCATGTATTATAAAGCGCCAGATGGATGTACGCGCTCATCAAATTCTCGCTGCGAAACTCTGTGAGCTGCTTCCGCAAGTTATTGGTGCGTCGTGCATCGTCTGCATCCAAAGTGCGTTAATGAACATAGCAACTCAAAAAATATGTGGCCGACCCGACGGCCGCTCGCGTGCTCGACGCAAGCTGGGGAATAGGGGCAAGTGCCAGGATCTGAGTTAGAAACAGTCAGGACAGGTGGCTTGGTTAGCTATAAGTTAACGAGTTGTACTATTATCTATTAATGTTTTTTGTCGCCTAATGGTACCATCGCCTAATCGGCGTCGCCTAATCGGCATCGCCTAATCGGCCTCGCCTAATAGTACCGTACCGCCCCAGGATGACCTCACCCACCCACGTGAAGCCGACTTTTGTTCCTGACCGCACCCACAAAAATTGCGGCCACCTCCCAAACCGGCAGGCCCACCCCCAAATTTTTTGGATTTTGACTACACCAACCCATTTTTCCGCCCCATGTATGGACAGGAACTATGTGTAAAAACACTAACGAAACAATCACAATCTTTCATCACTTACTAGCGTGCGGTGCATGCTGTATAGTATAGCTGTTTTCCAGGTAGTGACAATGAGTATCCTCTATCAAACATGCATACATGGACCGGAAAAATTGGTTGGGGTAGTCCAGTCAAAATCCGAAAATTTGGGCGTGGGTCTGCCGGTTTGGGGGGTCGTGGCGATTGTGGTGGGTGGGGTCAGGAACAAAAGTCGGCTTCACGTGGGTGGGGTCGTCTGGGGGAGTCGAGCCCAAGTGGGGCGTGGACAAATCCCCGGACCCCCCGCGACCATGTTCACATGCCAACATGTAACAGCTGCCATGTTCATCCGCCGAGTGGGTTGGAGTGTCTGAGCCCAAATTCTAGGGGAGAGGTTGTTGGGTACTAAAACTCTCAAAAATCGCTAATTTAGGCTCAAATATGGGTAAAAGTGTTTTACAGCCGATTTTAGCAATTTTAGTGTCTGAAATTCTAAAAAATGTAAAAATTTGCTGGAAAAATAACTTGCCAGAAAAATCGGAGGGAGGTCGGAAAAGTCGTCTCGGGGCGATCGGGGGGTCTGGCGGCGGCCTTGTCTCAGCCCCAACTCTGGGGAGGGGTTGGGTTGGGCACTCAAAAATCGAAACTTTTCGGCTACAATTTGTCAGAAAGCGCTACTTTTTGCTCACTTTATAGGAGATTTTAACGATTTTTGTTTCTGAAATTCTAAAAAACTGCTCAAAAAATTACTTGCCAGAAAAATCGGAAAAGGGCCGGCACAGTTGGTGTAGTAATTTAGGCCGCATAGCCACTGTGCGCGATGTCGTGCGCTCATCCTCTCGGCGGGGCAAGTTTCTTGCCGCCAAGAGTTGGTCGTCAGCATAAAGCTCCACCCAGGCCACCGAAAGCTGGTGACAGCTAGTAGGTAAAATGGGAACCGACTGGATCTGCCGTTGCACCGAAGCCACTCCACAAAGCATGTTGTGTTGGAGAAGATCTACGATGTCAGAAGCTGTCTGAGAAACCAACTATGCTGGGAGCCCTCTGGCATATGGGGCACCGGCGGCCATGGCAGCATCATGGCATCAGCACGCCAGGCACTGTCCTTCTACCTGGCGCCCAACAGCATGGCTAGAGTGGCTGGTGCTAGTGAAAGAAGGGCAACGTCCTGGATGACGAATCACGGAGCCATGAGACCATGAGCCTGATCATAGGCCGTAAGGCCCGCCCGCCCAGCACATCGGAATGGAAGGGGGTCGGAAAAATCAACTCGGTGGGGGTCCCCGATCTGGGGGTCTTGGCCTAAGTCGGATGGGGGCAGATCCCCCCGAGCCCCTTGTTACATGTATGATGGGGCAGACCCCCGGGGCCCTGTTACACATGTATGATATCCAATTCTGATTGTTACCTCTTCTTCAAAATCCTTTTTACGCCAATCTACTGGCACTGGCAAGTAGTGAGGTGTCGGGGAACCATATACGGCCCGGGGGCCTGGGTAGCGTATACCCCTTACCTCGGCCGGCCATACCCCCTGGCCGAAAAGTTTGATATATTGAAGCAGCAATATCGGCGATTTCTGTGTTCCCCCGAAACGATCTCCAGGCCCCCTCCAGATTTTTCCGGCTCATGTATAGCCAGAACTGATTTATTGAAGATTGCAGAATTCTTCATTGTCGAGATTACTACGAAATCCTGAACGTTAAGAAGGACTTCAATGAGAATGATTTGAAGAAACAGTATCGCAAATTGGCCTTACAGTTTCATCCTGACAAGTGTCGAGCTCCCGGCGCTACTGAAGCTTTTAAAGGTCGGTTCTTTGCTTTTGCTGCTTTCTACGGACTACTGATACGTGCACAGAAGTGTAACTGATCTCAGAACCGCTATTTAGGAGATTCTTCCTTGCTCAGCCCCAAATTATAAGTTTGACTCAAACTTTGTACTTAGGTAGAGAGCAATCAACACTTTTAGCTTCAACTGTAAATAACCGTTGATACGTCAACATTAGATACGTTTTGCTAAGAAGTATTGTTTTGCAACCTTTTTGCTCTTCTTTCTCTCTGCCCTGAAAGCGAACGAATTTTGCCAATCAAAAGTTGAGGGTGTAAAATGGCTGATTTGCGGTCAAGTTTTGCTATGTTGCGTAAAGTGGCGTTGCAGCAATCGGCAATGCCTACGCAGTACTGAGCAATCCGCAGAAACGCGAGAGATACGACATGTACGGCAGCGAGCAGCCCACCTCTAGACGGCGCAGTCACGGATACCACGAGTACGACCGCGGCTTTGAAGGTACTCTTTCTTCTACAGGGTGCGTCAAAAAAAAACAACCCAGCAGATTTTTTGCTGTAGCAGCCGCAAATCTCAACCGATTTCAGTGCGTCCTATTTTATTTGAAAGATAAATTAATTCTTGAAAGTTTGGTGAAGCTTTTATTAAGATATGATGCTTGGTTCCTGAGATATTTGCACTCAAAATCAAAACAGATTTTGGCTATGAACAAGAGCGATTTTTATTATTCTGTTGCACTTCATAATAAAACCGATTCCTACTGCTCAGGGCTAACGTAACGAGGTTTTTCTGGTGCCACACATGCTTGGTTACTTCATTTGTAAAAGTCTTGTTGCCCCTCAGCAGTAGGAGTCCGTTTTGTTGTGAAGTGCAACGGAATCGCTCTTGTTCACTGCCAAAATCTCTGTTTTGAGTTTGAAGAAAAATATCTCAGGAACTAAGCATCGTATCTTAATAGGGCCTTCACCAGTCTTTCAAGAATTTATTTATCTTTCATTTAAAGCAGGATTCATTCAAATCGGTTGAGATTTGCGGTTGCTACAGCAAAAACTCTGCTGGGTTGTTTTTTTTTGACACACCCTGTATATTAGCTGGGTCGGCATTAGAGATCAGGGAGCGTGCGGCACCTGTAAAGTCAGAGGGAGCCATGGAAAACTGAGAGAATCAGGGAAAAGTTAGGGAATTTGGTGTCCGGGCAGGGATAATTTTTTATAGCAGTACAATCGTCTCGCGTCCAAAGGGCCCTGTCCGAGCCTTACACACCACCCTTTTGAAAATGGAACTTCTGACTTTCCACAACTACTACAACATACAATTTTATCCTCAGAATACTGTTTAAATGCGTTTTTGCAGAGCCAACTTGTTAAAAAATTTTCACCACCCTTGTTGCAATTTCCTCACTCTGGTTGGTCAGGGAAGTTTGACTTTGGTCAGGCAAGAGCATACATGTAACATAGGTCGCTCCCGAGACGATTTTTCTGGCTAGTAATTTTTGAGGAAATTTTTGCGATTTTTTTACAATTTCAGATATAAAATTGCCAAAATCGCCCGTAAAACAGCACTTTTCAGTTGTATTTGAGCCGAAATTAGCGATTTTTGTCGATTTTTAGCCGAAAACTTGCGATTTTAGAGCGATTTTTAGTGCCCAATCCCTCCCTAGAATTTGGACTCAGAGCCCCAACCCCCTCCCCCTTCGGCGGATGATCTGTTACATGTATGGGGAAAGGTCAGGGAAATTTTGCTCTAAAAAGCCGCACGAACCCGTGAGATGCAACCGCAAAGAAAAATGCCGGATACCGAATAATTTTTCAGGATACGGGTTTACCGGATAGTAATGATGTTCAGGTTTTAAGGAAATCCAGTAATTTTCAGGCCAGAAATAAACTTTTTCGAAGTTTTCAAGGTAAGATGATTGCAAGTATTGTGATTGGTTTCAGCTGACTTCACTCCTGAAGAAATCTTCAACATGTTCTTCGGAGGCGGGTTCCCCACTGGTCAGGTGCATCGGAGGAGAGGTCCTGGCGGAACCACCTACTACTACCAGACCTCTGCCGACCACGACAGACACGAGGTCTCTCTCTCTCTCCCTCCTTTCCATTTGTAAAATAAATTCTTGAGCAAAAACTAATATACAATTCTGTCGCAAGTTTGTGCTCTGCATGTGTTTGTGGTTCAGTGTCTCTCGTTCGAACTGTCTGGGGAGCGCAAATTTGTTTAGAGTTGAGGTGAAGGCGACGAAAAATGCAGTGATTATGATGGTAGAACGAAGCAAAAAAAGGAAATTTTCCTGGTTGGTTGAAAAAAAATTAAACTCAAAGCAAAGTCAAGAAGTGGCACTGTATTTAGTCTAGTATCAGCTCTAAACAGGAGATGTCTCTTAATTCAGTGCTGTAGCGGACCGGAAATGTGCATTTTATCGAGTTTGCTTGGCTGCTGTTATTATCAGGGTAAATCAGTTATCCCTACCACAGCCTTCCTTAAGGAATGCTAGCAAACTACATGGTATCTACAGTTAATTACGATTATATGGCTTGCCTGTTTCCCACACACTCCAGAAAATGCTAAGTTTGGCAGTTCTGACACTTTTTAAAAATCGAATATTTTCATGCTGACATTTTTTAGCAAATATTATTGTGCGGTGTATGAAGAGTAAGTTTCAGGGCGGTTTCGGTGTTGCGTTGCAGCTGATGCCGATTTTGATTCTACTCTTTCTCTCTGTGGCCAGTCAGTTCTTTATCGGTGACCCTGCTTTCAGTCTCCATCGCACTAAGTACGTCTTTCTTTCTTTCTTTCTCTCTCTCTCTCAATCCAGAACCGAAACAAAACCAACCGTTGCTCTCACTCAACTCATTTGAATCAATCTTTTTTATAATAAATATATTCTTGAAACAAAATCAAAACAACAAGTTTGGCAATGAACAAGAGTGATTACTCAGAGTTGCTCTTCATAATAAAAATCTATTAAGAAATTATCAATCTTTTATTCAGAAAAGTGATTCATTTAAACCAGTTGAGATGTTTGGTTACAAAAGTAAAAAAAAATCTAGCCGTTTTGTAAGTAGAGTATCTTGAAATTAAAATTTCAGCATTCTTTGAAGAATTTATTTATCTTTCATTCAAAACGAACGATTTAGTTGAAATTTGCAGGTGCTACAGTAAAAAATCTGTGGAGTTGTATTTTCTTGACCGACCCAGTATATGCGTGAGTGAGTGAGTGTAGTGGTGCATTGCAGTAAGTACACGGTGGAGCGGTACACGAGTGACCTGCGCGTGCCTTACTACGTGAAGGCTGACTTCTACAAGCAGTACGGCAACCAGATCGGTCGGATAGAGCAGCAGGTGGAGGACGAATACATCACCAACCTGCGAATGGGCTGCTACCGCGAACGCAGTCAGAGTCAGTCCATTCCATTCCATTCTATTCTATTCTATTGATTGGTAGCCTGCCATCGCTTATCGATTGCTCCGCAGTGCCTGCTTTAAGCTGACAGACAGACCGACTACAAGTTCGGGGGCTATGTTTTAAATGTGTTAGCTAAAACAATAATAGATTGCTGCGCCTGTTAGTTTAGACTTTGCCGCTAAAAACGCAAACCCACTCCTCTCTAATTGGCAATTAACTGACGCCCTCTAACGACCGGTTCCAATTGTCTCCTCGGCTCTAGGCGCTTGGGTTTAGTGCAATAAAATAACATACAAAATTCGCTTTTTTGGACCTCACTTCTAAGCCGGCGTTTCTCGCTCGTTTCTGGAGTTAATTTGGTTTAAAACTTCAACGAAATACTTAGGCTTAAAGTACCTAGCCTATGGGGCGCCATAACTGTATGTATATTGTACCGTTACCTAGGCTAGGGGCATAATAAAATATGGTACCGGTACCTAGGCTAGGGCCATAATAAAATATGATACCGGTACCTAGGCTAGGGGCATCATATGGTACCCCACCAGACATGGGCAAAGAGGGGCTGAGGGGGTTGCCCCCCCCCTCTGGCTCTGACCTACCCCCCACCCCCCTCAGCCGCAGCTACCCCCCTCAGGAAATTTTTGGAAGAATTTTGTATAGAAAATTATGATAAAAATGTGTCTGGATTAGGTGTAAATGAGCTCAGAATAGCTTATTTTAGCTTATTTTAATGAAAAATAAGCCTAAAAACCTTGATTTTAGCAAAAATTCGGACTTTTTGGCTTACCACCCCCTCAGCCCCCTCAGGAATTGAAAATTCTACCCCTCCCTCAGCCGAAATGCTAGCCCATGTCTGACCCCAACCCCCACGTTCAGGCCCTGTGATGGTACGGTAACAGTACCATAAACGGGGTTAAGTGCCTGACAGTATTATCCTATATTGTGTAGGCTTGTGGTTGCAGAGGAGTCACTGGCGTGGAGAGCGCGAACGTACGGAGACGCAGCTTTGTGGGAGCGCGCTCAGTCGATGCCAACGCCGAACTGTGATCGCCTGAACCAGGTCTACAGCTAGTCGATTCATCTCTGCAACTTAACTGCTGCATCTGACTCAAACTCTTTGACTTTGTCCTCGCATTGCACACCTCCTACTTACCAGTGGCTGGCAGTCCCGGGCCTATTCGCTATGCACAGCCAGAACAGTTTACCTTTTGCCACGATAAGAGTTCAGATTTGAGTAAAAAAAACAAAATCCTTCGCCGCAGAAATGGGCAAAAAGGAGCTAAGGCTTTCTCAGAATTTTTTGGAAGATTGTGTAGAAACCTGAATTAGATGTAAAATTGATTTTACTATTTACTATGAAGTATGAGAATTTATACTTAGCAAAACTGCCTTTTAGTAGACGAACAGAGTTACAGTGCTGCCGGACTGTTGAGGGAAATGTGTAGTGCGTGTTGACTGGTGGTGCTGTGCTGCGAAGAGGCTAAACTAAAGTTGAACTATGTTTGTATGCAATTTGAAACTGTCCATTGCCGATGCTTTTAGACCGGAGCTCTATTAAGTCAACTTTCCTCCTCTTTACGTGCTTTTCTCGTGGCTAATTTACACATGGTTTACTATTATTATTATTATTTATTTGTTTGTTGGTCTTGTCGTTGTTGTCTCGGCCGCTGCTCCCCGTTCCTGTGATGATTATTGATTTATCGATCGGATTTACTCGTCTGTTCTAGCTGTACTTTTCTGCACTGACAGACAGACATGAAT